>PVJL010006507.1:0-91028 GCA_004026885.1 Lyroderma lyra
ACCAGCAAGCAAGCTACTTTATTGCACACCTGGGACTATACATACGTATTCAAACAAAAGTGGCATCTTGCCGCATCTGCCCAGTAGCAACTGTTTAGGTTTTCATGGTCACATAAGGCGGTACATGTGCAATAAACATCAGCCCCAGGAATTCCTCAGCCCCAGACAGGGACTGATTATACCAAGGTCAAGCCTGGGCGGCGGGCCTGGCTTTAACCCTTTACAGTGGGCTCAGCTTTAACCCTCTGGGGACTGACACATGATAACTGGTTTATGATAGATCCTTAGTAAATGTTACTGATAATTGACAAAAAAAAGAATAACACTTTTTTAAAGCTGATTTATTATTATTATTATTGTTTTCATGAAGTTCAAACATTCCTGGAAAACCTTCTCTCCATGTTTATGCTTTTAGTCTGCCTTTATTGAACTTTTAAGGAGAAGTAGGGAGGTACAATAGAATACCTAGTACACTTGTAATTAGAACTCAGTTTGGATCTTAATTTTGCTACTTATTATGTATATGTTTGGGGATAAATTGTCTAGCCTCTTCACAATAAAATTTATTCATCTACAAAATAAAAAATAAAAATAAAAAAAAGAAACAACAGAATTTGTTTAGAGCAGTACTTTTGTGCCTGGAGAGCAAAAGGCAGCTGTTTGCATATTGATCTTTTTAGCTACACACATTTCTGAGTTATTCTATGATTCTCATTCATACCAGCCCTTTTGCAGGTGGGTCCAATGGGTACAGTAGTGACACTAGGGATGTCCCCACTCTAGGTGATAAAGTTCTGAGCCTGTCCTCTCTTCTTGAATCCTGCCCTGACATTCTCCCCATAGGATTTTACTGTCATTCCCTGTGGAACTCCTTTCTGCACTCTGGAGCTGCTTTTTGTGGTCATCAGCTTCCTCCTTCTGTACGTTCTGGCTCCTCAGCTAACTTACAAAGGAAAGAGATAAGGTCATAAATATCCATTGCTATCAGCCTTTGTGTATTCGATCTCATTTAATCTTGAGAAATAGGAATTATAATTCCCATGTTACAGGTAAAGAACCTGAGGTTCCATACAACTGAGCTCATCTATCCAGTCACACAGCTCATGGCCAAGCTTAGCTCCAAAGCCCAGTTTTGGTGATTCCAAATGTCTGGCTTGATATTCCAGACTATATTTGGGAATAAACACTACAGAAATTACCTGTCATCTGTTGTGGCTTTCTCACAGGATCTTGTTCTGTTAAATACTTGAGGTTGGCATTGCCGGTGAAGACTCTCCGACAGATATATGGACATATCCTGGGACGCTAGAAGCCATGCATAATACATCAGGTCATGTCAGGTCAATATGAGATCAGTACCACAAGATCATAAACAAAGACATAATTTCAAAGTCTAAACTAGCTTGTCATGGACACATTTTTCCACTTCCAACTAGATTCTAACCAAAGCATATTAAGTTACTTTAAGCTCTACATATATGGGAAAACCCATTTTCCCCTAAGTCAATTACCTGGGTCATCTTTCACAATTATTGCTGTAATCACACTAATGTGTTATTAAGAAGATTGAAATAATTGTTTATGATCTGATTACTTTGGTCAACCAATAATTGAATTGAATGACCATTAAGGAAAATCTGATCCATTGCTATGCACTGAGTCAGTCCACAAATAGTGGGATGAAATGGGAAGCTACATGTACTGAATTTGGGGGCTAATAAGAGTGCCCTAATGTCATCTACTCCGGCTTTGCCGTTAAGACCTACTTACTCACTGACCCTGTCCACTCTTCTTTATACTTTCCAACTTGCTTTATCCTTGGTGGTCGTTTCCTTCCCTGGGGTGCCCCATGCTTTCTTTCTACTATCTCCTAGTCATCCTTTGAATCTTCATTTAATTTTAATTTCCTGGGGAAAAGCTTACCCGAAGACCCTAATATGTATTGTGATGGCATCATGATATCCCCCTCATTTCAAGCATCCCAGTTACAGTCTAATGTCTAATGTCCAATTAATTTTTGTCTCCTCTTCCACAAGCCATACAACCTAAAAATCTGGAGTTATTGTTTTTGTTTTTGTTTTTGTTTTTGCTTGGGTAGGGGGGAGGAAGTTTAGTCCTTATCATATCTCTAGCACCTACTAGAGTACAATTCCAAAGTAGATGCTCAATAATAATTGTAGATTAAATGACTTTACAGAAGCATGATTAAATAAAAAGGGAAAACAACACATACTGAGGACCTGTTGTGTGTGTTTAAACCTCACAACAATTCTGTGAGAAAGGCATTCCTTTCACCTCATTTTTCAAAAGAGGAAACATTTCAAGAGGCTTATTTTCTTCTGGAGAACCATGGACCTAGGCCATCTTAGTACAATTCTATAAAGGCATAAATCCATTGCTCTCTCCACCAAAGCCTTCCTTTTGTTTTGTTTTGTTCTGTTTTGTTTAATACCAGTGCATCATGAATTCCACTTCTACCTTTTAAGGTGCAGCTCAGGTTGGCAAGTTGCCTCTAGGGCGTCTCTAGACTCCTTCTTGGTGGCACTGTACATTGTCCCACAGTAACCACCTCACCACTGACGAAACTCTATTACTTGATGTGCTGCCTCATGCCTGCTGTGAACCCCACCTGCTGATGCTTCTGCTTTCCAACACCTCTCCTAAAAGTCACCTGCAGACAAAAGAATGGTCTTAGACTTCAGCTAAACCCTACACTCACTCTGGGATATAGCAACATGCTTCTTGGGGTATAATTAAACCAAAGACAGAAAATATAATTTTTTTAAGAGGCCATTAGGAGTATTTTAGAGAGAAAAGAAAGCCCTGGAGAACATTTATATGAATGAAGTCTACCTTCTAACCAGGGAATTTGTTGATGGAAGTACTGCTGCTACTTAAGAAACACTAAAAATGCAACTCAGAGTCTTCTAGCTGCCCTCTGGGGATGGGTGAGCCACAGACAGATGGATTACACATTCTCCATGAACAAACTCCTCTGGGGAAAGCATCTTCAAGGGCTCAATATTAGCTTTATCTATAGTAGAGTTACAAGTGACTTTTATATAAACTGCAACTTTTTAAAAATGTACAAAGGATTGAGAAATTTATACAAGTGCATTGACTTGTCTACTTGCATCTTTTCAGCATTAGGCTATGGAGGCAGGGCTGAAAGACTACCTTTTGCAATGGGATTTCTTTGGGTGTTGGACTAGACAACATCTAAGTTTCTAGGGTTTACTCGAAGACCCAATATTTACCATGGATATTTTTCCCTCTTATGTCACGGTCCGCTTATGCCAGAGATCGGTTCCTAAGTAAATTAGATAGCTAAGAGTCCGGAGTCACCTTCCATTTTGAACTCCTAGCTAGAGTTGTCAGATTAAGCAAATAAAATTATGGGGTTGCCAAGTACACTTTAATTATTTGGACTTAACCATGCACTGTAGATTGAGATAAAAGAAAACTATTGCATGGGATATATTGTGCTAAAAAATTAGTTGTTGATTATCTGAAATAACTGATAAGTATCTAAAATGCATTCATGTGAGTGCATTTGAGGAAATGTTAAAGGGAATGCTGACCCCTTTCTTTAATTCTATTTCTCTAATGATTTGCTTTTCCTGGCCAGTTACTTGTTTTGCAAAATTTGCTTATAAAATTTCTTGCAGCTACAGTCCTTGTTCTCATTACATCGCAACTTAGCTTTGACAGTGGTCACATTCAATTTATTTTGCTCTTTTGACAATTGAACATTCAATAATGAAAAGCCAGCTCAATATTAGCATTGTGAGCCAATACACTGAACATGTCTTTGCATAAAGTTAACAACTTGAAGAATTAATTGCTCAACTTTGATTTCTTGTAACACATAATGCCATCTTTCATGACAAAACTTCCTCTTCTATTCTTCAGGGTTACTTGGAATCACTTGATCAACAATTTTAAAAATGTTGTTCACTTACCAAGAAAAAAGAGAGAGAGAGTGCATTGTCTTCAATTTTTAGTCCCTTCTTCTTCAACACTACACATATTATAAGAGTATTTAGTAATATTCATACAATATAATTGAATTCTTCAACAGATAAAGTCCATTTTAAAAGAAAGTCACGGCAAGTTCTATAATAATTATCCCCTTCAAGTCAGAATTTCTTTGCCTTTCATAAATAAATTTGTTATTTTAAAAACAGCCATGACACTTAAAGGGATAAAAATTTCTGTCATTTATTTCATTAACACATTCAAGGAGTTTCATTAAGAAATGGAGTCTTCAATAATACTGTTTGCTTTTCTTTCAGTTTACATAATCCTATTGCTAAAGAGATATTGGAAACTGTATGTAACAAGAAAATAGGCAACCTTCATTCAATAGATTACTTTAAAAGTCAACAAGAACTTGGTGCCTTTCTTTCAGAATTTAAATATGATTTCAGTGTTTCAATAAACTGAGGATTCTCTCAACTGCATCTATTAGAGAAAGCCAGTGGGCTTTTATGAATGCAAGAGGATTAAAGACTACTAAATGCCAACAATACCACAAAATCCTTTGGTTACTTAGTTTAAACAATATAAATGACAAAGTATAAGAAGAATTTCAAGACAATTACTTCAATATCAACTGAGAACACATCAGATGCTCTTTTGAATAGGGTCAGGACAGCGTACACCTTCCATAGAATCATCTGTGTTTTGCTTTCACACTGAATTAATATTGTCTGCACTTTTATGCAAATATTTACTAAATTTTGTGGTTGTATGATCTCCTCCACAAAGCAGTAAAAATTTTTTCATTGAGTCCTAACTCAACCAGAGAATCTTTGCAAAATTTTGCTATTGTTTTTAAACTCTCATCTGGAAAGGGTTTTATTCACAGTACCCCAATAAGCAAAACTTTTTACAGGTAAAAAAATTGCACAAGCTAAGAAAACTCTTTTTCTATATTGTGATAACTTGCATCCATGGCTATGCCTTACAAAGTTCTCTAATATCTATCTATACAGTCATACCTTGGTACTCAACTGCTTTGAAATTCATCAAATTTGGTACTCAATGCACTCTGATGCAAAAATTTTTTCCCAGTTCTCATCATTTTTTGTCACTCGTCACACCTCCTGGAACCAATTAATGATGAGTACCAAGGTACCAATGTAATTATAAATGGAGCTAGTACATTTTTTATTATTGTGGTAGATTTCATCTTAGCACTTGAAAATTTGCTTGCAGTTTTGGAATCTGAAAATACTTCTTGGTAGCAGTGCAGCCAAGTACTGTTTTTGAGCTAGGACACTAATAATAACATGCACTGTGGAAGCTGCTAATCAGGCTACCTCTCACTTGCCTCCTGTGTTCCTGGGAACCATCATGTGATGGTTCCTCATTGCCTACTGGATTCTGACAAGGTACGAGGCTTCCTGTCTCACTCCACTTGATGTACAGCTGCAGGCTATAAAACTGCTTAACTGAAGGAAGGCTCTTCAACATGATGTCCCATCATTCATGGTGTAGTCGTCTAGCCCCTTTTGTTCTGGTGTCGTCCCGTTAAACAAGGGACACAAAAAATTGGCACATTTGCTATTCATGCTTTTGCTGTCTATGTGGGTAAGACACTATTTGAATCCAAAAAGGGCTCATTGCTTCTTTGCCAGCCAATTCTGTCAGTCTTGCTTGACGTGATCCTCATACTAAATCTCTTTCTAGCACAGAGCACACATCTCATCCACTCAGGCATGTCTTTGGACACACTGAAAGTGAGGAATAACTCTACTGCAGTAACCAGCAACTCCCCTTTTCTCTACTATAGGAGCAGTTTGCTAAAATACCAGTCACCTATGACCACAACCAATCTGCATAATAAACCAAAATAATGACAGTTCATTCTTACTCCTGTGGGTTGGTTGGAGCAGCTGGTCTATTCCACAAATCTCTCATTCTCCTTGAACCAGGAGGCTAACCAGGCATGCTCTTCTCATGACGAAGGCAGAGGCACTAAGAGGGCATGCCCAACCACGCAAGCACATTCTAAACCCCTGCTTGAATCACATCTACAAACATTCATTAACATCTCAAGTCACATGGGAGGGTGATAAATTAAGGGGCAGGTGACAAATATTCCACCCATAGACATGGAGAGGGAAGGACTATTTTTAAATAATAACCTAATCTTCCACATCCAAGAACCACTGTATCTTGTAAGTTCATGAGACCCAAGACAAGGTCTCAGCGTAGCTCTGTTAGTCTCTATTTGAAGGGGAAGCACCTCTTGCCCTTCATCATGAGGAAGGGGTGCTGGTGGGACTTAGGACAGCTCAATTCCTCCCTTCATGTCTATTCATCTAGATCTTTTTTTAGCCCTGACAAAAATTAGGGGAGTAACTGACTTTGGGTTTTCTTCTTTGAAATCCTACAAGGGTATGTTTTGCAACTTACTTTACTATCTGATATTTAGGGTAAAAGAGTCTACCACACTTTCTATTTTAATATCCTCTTACATAGCTAAAGCCTGGGGATGCACACAGCAATGACCAACTGGAAACTTGAAAAAGAAATTTTAATTTCAGTGAAACAAGTGATTTGCCATCCCTGTTCACAATCAATGTCCTGTTGGTTAAGTTTTTGAAAAAAACAGGAAGCTGAATATTCAGGAATCCTGAAAAAAAAATTCTAGAGAAAATGAATCTCCAATAATATAACCTTCTAGTGAGTGTATTTTCTGTTTTTTCCACCAGTGAGAAATCCTGTCCCCTCTCTGTTCAGGCATCATCTGCCCAGAAATTAACTCTCATTGTAAAGCAAGTACACAGAACAATGAGAGGGCATTTCACTCTACTTTCTACTCAAAAATTTGCTTCTAGTTGCTCTTGTATGTGTATAGCACAAAACTTTCCTTCTCCTTCCCTCTATCACTCTTTTTCACACTGAGTAAATGTATGAAGAGCGACTGAAGAAGGCTTTGACCAGGGCGGGTGTGAACAGGGAAGATGAGGTAGAAATTTTCAACTGAAGATATATCAGTGTTTTCACCAACTGTACATGAGACATTGAGCAGTTCCCATGGAAATGAGCCATACACAATAAAAACAGTGATGCAGCTCAAGCTAAACCTTCTACTGTAGGTAGGTACATTCTGACTGGTGTCAAAGATATATTAACTCCTTCATTATGGACCAACTAAGATGATAAATTTGATTAAAATATTTTGAGAAACTGAACGTTTGCAGGCATTAAAGAAAGAATAATATTGTTGGGTGAATGCCTTCCAGAGGTTATCTTTTAAATGGGACAAAAGTCATTTGCATCTCTTTTGGGCAAGACCTACAAATTAATATGTAACTTCTCAGAGTCTGAGTTTTTAATTAATAGTAGAGCCATCAAAAGTACATTCCTATAAATAAATAGTACTTGGGTGGGTTTGTTAAACCATACCACAGTGTGTCTTTGAAAGGCTGTGTTATACTCTCTTGGTCTTTATACAAGTTTTGGGTAATTTTTCTTATGCACATCTGGGCATGTTTGTGTACTTTTGATGAGGTTTGGTGAAATTCCACTTGCATAAGGATTGAAGAACCTCCTTGGAAAACATTTTATGCTATTCCCACTAATGAGCTATGGTATACCTGGGCAGGTCTGGCAGTGGCTTATCAAGGGCAGGGCAGGGAGACCAATCTACCTTGGGTGCTGGCAATAAAGGGGTGTATTTTCTGTAGAGTATTTAACAACAATATTAAAACCAACCAGAAGTTCATTTGTTTCTTATTATCACCTTGTACCAGTAATTCTAAGCAATGTGAGAGATAAAATATTTATTCCCTCTGGGGCAGACCACTCCCATCTCTTTCCTCCTTGGTATCCCACTGAAGACTGGGGACCCACTACAAGTATATTAGAGAAGTGTACTGGCCATAGGCTAGAGGAAAGAGAACATATCCCAAAGGAAGATAAATTAACCCAGAAACAAAGCTCTGTCTCTCAATAATCTGGTTAGGCAACAGATTCTGGGTACATGATTGTTGAGTTGAATTGTGTCTTCCCAAAATGTATATGTTAAAATCTTAACCCCGAAGACTTCAGAGTGTGACTTTATATGAAATAAGTCTGTTGTAGATGTAATTAGTTGCGTTCAGATAAGGTCATTAGGGTGGGCCCTATGTCAGTATGTTTGGTGTCCTCATAAAAAGGGGAAATTTAGACACAAAGACACACACAGCAAGAACACTATGTGATGATATAAGCAAAGATACAAAGCCAAGGAATGCCAAAAATTGCCAGGAGAGAGGCATGGGACAGAATCTTTCTCACGTCGCTCAGAAGGAATCATGACACCTTGATTTTGGACTTTAGCCTCCAGAGCTGTGAGACACTAGATTTCTTTTGTTTAAGCCACCCATTTTGTGGTGCGTGTCATGGTAGCCCTGGAAGACTAATTCAGTAGCTGCAAGGTCTTCTGTAGCACTTATCACACCCACAGTCATTGCCTAAGCACAGGGTACCATAGCTCTCTACTAAGACCACAGCATTTGGGGAAGAGCCAGGGTAAATTTGACTTAAATTTATAAAGTTCTTTATAGATCACAAAACCATTTCACGTACAGTAAGTCATTTGGTCATCTTTCTGTGGTAAGTTGGACAATTATTATAATTTTTCAGAGAAGAAAACTGAGTTTCAGGAAAAGTAAATAATTTGCTCAAAAACACAGAGCATATGAGTTGGAAGACTCGACATAGTTAAAATGGCCATATCCCCAAAGCAATATATAGATTTAATGCAGTTCTCATTAAAATCCCACAGACATTCTTTCAAGAAGTAGATTTTTAAAAAAATCATCACACTCATATGGAACCACAAAAGACCCTAAATTGCCAAAGCAATCCTACATAAAAAGAATAAGGCTGGAGGCATCATGTTCCCCACTTCCAATCTGTACTACAAAGCATCAATAATCAAAACAGCTTGGTATTGGCAGAAAAACAGACATACAGACCAAAAAATAGAATAAAAAAAACAATAAATAAACTCACAAATATATAGACAGATAATTTTTGACAAAAAAAAAAAACAAACAAAAAATAGATACAATAGGAAAAAGAAAGCCTCTTCAGTAAATGGTGCTGGGGAAATTTAAAAACCACATGCAAAAGAATGAATCTGAACTATGAACTCTCACCATATACAAAATTAATGCAAAATGTATGAAAGACCTCCACATAAGACCTGAAACATGAACTGCATAGAGGAAAACATCCGTACTAAACTTGTAGATCTTGGCTTCAGGGAGGACTCCAAGAACCTGACCTCAAAACAAGGGAAGCAAAAGCAAAAATAAATAAATGGGACTATATCAAACTAAAAACCTTCTCCACAGCAATGAAACCATAAACTAAGCAAAAGATGACCAACTGAATGGGCAGAAGACCTGAAGAGACTCTTCACCCATGAAGACATACAAATGACCAACAGACATATGAAAAAACGCTCAGCTTCACTAGATATTAGGGAAATGCAAATCAAAACCACAATGAGATACCACCTCACAGCTGTGAGAATGGCTGTTATCAACAAGACAAGGAATAACAAGTGCTGGAGAGATTGTAGAGAGAAAGGAACTCTTACATACTGCTGTTGGGAATGCAAACTAGTACAACCACTATGGAGGACAGTATAAAGATTCCTCAGAAAACTAAGAATGAAGTTACTATATAATCCAGCAATCCCTATTCTAGGTATCTACCCAAAAAATTTGAAAACCTTAGTCTGCAAAGATATATGTACCCCAATGTTCATCGCAGCACTATTCACCATGGCCACATCATGGAAACAGCCGAAGTGTCCTTTGAAAGATAACTGGATAAAGAAGCTGTGGTACATTTACACAAGGTAATATTAGTCAGCCATAAGAAAAGATGAAATACAGCCATTTATGATAACATGGATAGAACTTGAGATCTCATGCTAAGCGAAATAAACCAAACAGAAAAAAATCAAGAACCATGTGACTTCGCTCATATGTGGAACATAAAACTGAAAGCAAAAAAGGAACAAAAACTCATGGAAAAGAACTGACTCTGGGTGTTGGACACATATTGCAAGACGTGGACAATGTTGTAGAATTGTTCACCTAGAACCTATGTAGTGTTTATTAACCAAAGCCATCCAAATAAATTTAATAATAAAAAAAGAACACAAAGCTTATAAGAAACAGAAGCAGAATTTGAACCCAAATCATCTGATCCTAGAGTTGATTTTTCATCCACTCCATGGCTCTTGGGTAAAATGATTCTGGGAATTTAAAATGTCCTGACAAACTCATTGAAGCTTTTAATTCTGCAATTAAATCTTTACTTCTTCCATATATGAATTTTCTTTTAAATGCAAACTACTTTGATTACTTCTCCCCATCATG
Organism: Lyroderma lyra; assembly: GCA_004026885.1. NCBI lineage: Eukaryota > Metazoa > Chordata > Mammalia > Chiroptera > Megadermatidae > Lyroderma > Lyroderma lyra. The sequence continues at coordinate 10,395 of PVJL010006507.1, forward strand.
TTTTCTTACCTTTCATTTTAACTGATAATGACAATGAACAAATGAGGTCTCACCAGGCCTACAGAACTCAATGTAAATGAGTTTATTAGATCCATTATTGACAGGAGCTTTTAAAAGAGAGAATGAAAATGAGAATACCAGGCTGGGCAAAAAGACAAGGAGTAAGAGATTCCTTAAGGCAGAAAACATTAAAAAGAAGACTAATACTCATAGACAGAAAATGAACTTTATTTACTGAAAAATTTTCCCAAAGTCTGAATCTGAGAGTAGAATACAATTTTCAACAGTGCTGTGTCACTTTTTTCCTTAGTGGTACTGTGACTCACCTCATGGGCCACCAGACAATGACTCAAATATGCATCTGTTCAAACAAGCACAGGGCTACTCATGCTATTAATGCCTTTCACGGTATTTGATGTCAATGGACTCTAAGCCCTTTCCCAATGGAGTGTCATGTGGAAAGACTTGTTGCATAGATAGAGGGATCTCTGGGAGGTTTGAAAAGAAAATAATTGTAAGATGAGAATGTAAATTGAAGGAATCTGTCTCCAAAGTGATAGCAAACATGATGAGGCATTGTTCTTCTCATGGATCTAAAGCTGGAAAAGATCTCTCAGTGTTTGGCAGTCACACTCAAGTCCCCCTTCCTTCAACACTTTCCCCAGTCCATGCGGTAATGGAAGAACTAAGTCTTCTACCTGGGAGCCTCCTTTTCTTTTACACAGAACACTTCACTTCTGACACCACTGATCATCAAACATGGGGATGGGGTTCCCACCAAGCAATTTTCTGCAACGCTAGTTGGGTGTCCCACAATTTAACTCAATTTGAATACTGTCTACCTGGAGATTGTGTCAGATCCCACACTTTTAGGGCTCAGTCACCCAAACCTGCTCACACCCCACTTCAGATGCCAATCACGAGTAGTAGGTCCCCAGGTTACCCACAACTTCTGTTCAATTTGGCTACAAATTGTGTGTTTCCACAAACCCCTCCAGTTTGATTTATTTGCTCGATCTCTGGGAAACATTTACTTAAGGTTTATCAGTTTATTATAAAAAGGTAAGATATAAGATACAGATAAACATCTGGATGAAAGAGCTGCATAGGGCAAGGTATGTGAGAAAGGATGCAGAGCCTGCTTGCCCTGTCTTGGCATGTCACTCTCCCAGCACCACCACATGTTCACCAACCTAAGAGCTCGCCAAACCCTGTACTTTGGGGATTATTATGGAGACTTCATCATATAGGCATGATTGATCATTAACTCCATTTCAGCCCTTCTCAAGAGAATGGAGCAGGGAATTGATAATTCCATACTTCTAATCATAGCTTTGGTCCTTCCAGTAATCAGCTCCCATCCAGGAGCCCACCCAGAATCACTTTATTAGAACAAAAGTTATTCTTATCATCCAGGAAATTATAAGGGCTTCAGGAGTTCTGTGCCAGGAACTGGGGGCAGAGTCCAATGTATATATTTTTTCTATTATATGTTGTAAGCTGTCAAAGGAGTCAAGTGTCTCTTAAAGAACATCCTTAAAGTCTAGCAGTGGTGTTGGCACTAAGCCCAGAGATGAGAAATAGGCTTTGCAGTGGGTCTCTGCGGTTCTTCTATTGTCTCTCAGGACAATGGGTGGAGACCACCTAAAGCACAGTTTGAGAGACCTAAATTGGACACCAGAAACATGACATTCTTTCAGTGTTATTTTCTGGAAAACAAATCAATAAAAAGGAATGGCTATAGGATGCCGAGAAATAGAAAAAAATATCACCAACATTATTAAGTCTGTGTTCAGTGTTTCTCTTCTTTGTCATCCCTTTGGCAATCATTTCAGTTTCTAACTTAGTAATTGCTGTGGCTTCAGTGGGAAGCCCATGTCGTCTCACTGAAGAATGTTGCTCATCAATGAGGACCCCAGAACCACCTGCTTCAGCCTTTCTGGACAAAGATTCTGGCATCATTTCCCAAGCATAAGAATTGGGCCAATTTGGCATAGACATGAACCAAGTTCTAAAAGGAATATGTGCTTGTAACTATGGAGGGGTACCCTGAGTATATCATTGTTTTCACCAACATTAAAATATAATATTTCTTTTATTTCAATGCTCAAAGATGAGGGTGTGTTCCACTTTTCTATATAATTAGGTCTCAGATACCAGCTGGATATGTTTGTGACATAGGTGATGACAGTTCCTTATCCACAATCATTCACTTCAATTTGCACTTGGGCATCTGTTACACATTTAGCCTATTCTTTTTATTATTGTTATTATTGCTCCATGTCAAGAAAAATGTGTAGACAAAATACTGACTTTCCAACAATGACAGCTAAAATGTGCAGCTCCATACTAAGAAAGAAACTGGTTTAGCACAGAACTCATAGGATTAGAGAGGAGCTTACAAGTTCATGGAGCCAAGAAGTGAGGCAAGGCCATCCTCAAGCTGCCCTAGAGAGAAAGGTATAATTTTTTCTGTGATGGTTAAATTTTCCTTGGGAAAACCAGTCTAGCCAAGAGATGACTTCACTGGAATTAGGCTACGGGAAGGTTCTCTGGAGAAAAAAAAATTGTCTGTAAGAGAGAATAATTTTCTAAAGTGATTAAGACATATAAAGAGATCTATAATACTGAAAACAGAATGAAAAATCTAGTTGTCTGCTCACATGAAATTTAAGATGATGTTCAAATAATTAAACATAATTATAGATTGTTAAGGTGGAAGAAACCCTAGAGGTGATGGAATTCAATTCATTAGTGAATTAATAGAGAGTCATGGAGGTGAAGTAGTTGGCCTAAGGTCAAATTGTGAAATATTGGCTCAGCTGCAGCCAGAATCCATTTGTCTTCCCCAAACAACATCTTTACACAACAGCTGCTTCACATAGTGAGATCAAGTTCAGTTGAGATTGAAATCTTTATTTTGACTTTTTGTATCAGTCAGGGTCCAATTGGAAAAGCAGAAACCTTGCTAGGTATTTCAAAGAGATAAGATTTAATCCAAAGAATAGATTGCACAATTCATAAAAGACCAAAAGAGTAAAAGAGGTTTCTTGGGTACCTAGATATTAGAAATTTCAGGAAGTAGTTACCATCCCTAGGACTGAGGGAACAAAAGAGAGGGAGTAGTGTGTTCAAAACTGAGGAGTTTAGAAGAGGCACCTCTCCATCTCCCCATCCCAGAATTAGGGAGCAGAGTAGAGAAGTCTGGGCATATGTCTACCTACTAAATACTTTATTTTGAAAATGCAAAGATGAATAAGATAGAGGAAGTGCTAGCAGAGAAATTTCCACAGGAAAGACCCAAAGAAGGGTCTTCTCAGAATCATTGTTAAAACCTGATTCAGAACAGTGACTATTAGGCCCACTAAATTTACACAAAACCCTCACTCTAGGCATGATTTCAATATAACCAACAGGCAGTCTAGCTCTTGCAAATACCACTGCAGGGGAAACAAAGGAAATGAATGGCATGATTCCTGCTCATAGGGCTTAATACTCTAATCACAGGGCATGTGCTGCCTTTTCTTACCTGTGCAATCCAGCAGTTCAGGAGGGCACAAAGCAGGCCAGAGGAAACAAGAAAGAATCCTTAGCTAGGGACAGCCAGCTGCCTGCAGAGACTGGCCTGACTTCCAGTAGATTTCATGTGCAGTACCCAAGATGAGCTGGGCAAGTAGAATAGGGTTTAATAGTGGGCATTCAGGATGCTAGCAATCAGGCCATGGTGCTAGGTGCTGAGGACTTTTGGCATGAGCCCGGCTCAGTGCACAAGACCAACCATGCATATTGGAAATTACCCCAAAAGCCCTTCTTTAATTCAAACTAATTTGAACCCTCCTCTCACAGCACCCTGTTCTTTTTTATTGTACTATTGTACTGGGAGAACTATAACTGACTAATTACAAATATTTTCATTCACATTTTCTTCACTACATTTTAAAATTCCTGAGTCAGGTACTATAAGCCATCTGGTTCACTGCTGTACCCATGGTGCTGAGCAAAGTATCTGGTGCATGGTAGAAACTCAACAAATGCAAACAATTCTCTTACAGAATGAGATTTCTTAACCTGGTTTAGATTTAATGCAAGTCATTAATTAAGAAATATGATTTGAATAGACATATCTATTTTTTAAATTGATCAATAATTAATAACCTTCCAAAATAAAAAACACCAGGCCCAGATAGGTTCATTGGTGAATTCTACCAAATATTTAAGGAAGAAATTATGTGACCTCTATATAATCTCTTTCAGGAGATAGAATAAGAGAAAATGCTTGCTAATTCATTCTATGAGACTAACATTACCCTAATGTCAAAACCAGACAAAAACATTCCAAGAAAACAAAACTACAGACCAATATCTCTCATGAACATAGTTTTAAAGATCCTCAACAAAATACTAACAAATTGAAACTAACAGTGTATAAAACAAATTACACACTGTGACCACTACGATTTATTACCAGTATGCAAGACTGGTTAAACTTTCAAAAGTCAATTAGCATAATCTATTGTATCAATACACTAAAACACACACACACACACACACACACACACACACACACACAAGACTATATCAATACTTACGGAAAAAGCATTTGACAAAATCTAGCACCCACTCATAATGAAAACTCTCAGTTAACTAGGAGAATTTCCTCAACTTAGTAATGAATATTCACACACACACACACACACACACATACACACACACACACACAGAGAGAGAGAGAGAGAGAGAGAGAGAGAGTTAATATTTATACTTAAGGGTAAGAAACTGGCTTTCCTACTAAGATCAAGTACAAGGCAAGGATGTTTCCTCTTACCAGTCACTTTCATTATCATACTAGAAGTACTAACTAATATAATAAGACAAGAAAAGAACATAAAAGATATAAAACTATCTTTGTTCACAGATAGCATGATTCTCTATGCAGAAAATCCAAAAGAGTCTCCAAAAACCTCTTGGAATTAATAAACACAGCAAGGTTGCAGGATAGAGGATTAATATACAAAGCTGAACACTTTCCTACATACCAGCAATGAACAAGTGTAATTTATCATAAAGAAATACAATATAATTTATGTTATCACCCAAAAAAGAAATATGATTAGTATTAGGTGGCCTGTAGGAAGCTAAGTACAGTTATTCAGTTTGGGCACAGCACAAAACCAGCCAGCAGTGAAGGGTACCCTGATGGAAGAAATTTTGTCAAAAAAACAGGGTAAGTTATTTTAACTCAGAGGCATGTTCAGCTTGCCAAGCCATTCATCCTATAGTTGTTCCTGTCCAAAGGTGGCACTTTTTCTAGTTCACACACAGACACTATGTAGTGTCTATTTTATAAAGCTATTTTTATTATAAATCAACACCACTGGCTTGCTTGTTGCTTAGTCATCTTAAGGTACACAGCTTCTTGCTTTGAGTTACTGTTGCTCAACTGCCATCACACTCTCCTGCTTAACTCTGGTGATTTGTGAATTGAACTGCAAGTAAAAATGCCCCACCAAGTTAAGCCTGGAAGAGGCACCAGAAATAGAAGGACCTGAGTGTGTGAAATAAAGTATAATAAGCAAGGAAGCATTTAGCCTAGTTTCTCACTGTTAATCAAACTTTATACTATTTTTATTATGCATTTGTTTATTCAACATTTACTGCAAATTAACTAAGGACCAGTTGCTCTTCTAGTATTAGAGGTCCAGTGTGAACAAGACTTTGTTCATAGAGCTTACCTTCCTTTATGTCACCAACTGGGGGATGGAGGTCAGGGAACAGGAGGAAACACAGGAAATGAAAAGGTATTTTCAGCAGTGTGCGAGGGTTCCTTTTTCTCCACAGCCTCTCCAGTACTTGTTATTCCTTGTCTTGTTGATAATAGCCATTCTAACAGGTGTGAGGTGGTATCTCATTGTGGTTTTGATTTGCATTTCCCTAATAACTAATGAGGTTGGGCATTTTTTCATATGTCTGTTGGCCATTTGCTTATCTCCATGGGAGAAGTGTCTGTTCAGTTCCACTGCCCACTTTTTAATTGGGTTGTTTGTTTTTTTGTGGAGTCATACTAGTTCTTTATATATTTTAGAGATTAATCCCTTATCAGATGTGTTGTTTGCAAATATTTTCTCCCATTCAGTTGACTGTCTCTTTGCTTTGTTGATGGTTTCTTTTGTTGTGCAGAAGCTTTTTAGTTTGATATAGTCCCATTCATTTATTTTTTCTTTTACACTGGTGGTGGGAATGTAAATTGGTACAATCATTATGGAAAACAGTGCGGAGGATTCTCAGAAAATTGGGAATGGCATTACCATATGACGGGGCAATCTTCCTTCTAGGTATCTATCCCCAAAATTTGAAAACCTATGTCTGCAAAGACTTATGTACCCCAATGTTCATCACAGCACTGTTCACAGTGGCCAGGGAAACAACCAAAGTGCCCTTCAATAGATGACTGGATAAAGAAGTTGTAGTACTCATATACAATGGAATATTACTCAGCTAGAAGAAAAGATGTAATACTGCCAATTTGCAACAAAATGGATAGAACTTGAGATTATCCTGCTAAGCGACATAACCCAGAAAGAAAAAAAGCAAACACCATATGACTTCACTCATATGTGGAATATAAAACTGAAAGCAACAAAGAAACAAAAACTCATGGATACAAACAATAGTTTAGTGGTTACCTGAGGGCAAAGGAGAAAGCATAGGAGAGGAGAAAGTGGGAGTCAAGTACATGGTGATGGAAAGGGAACTGACTCTGGGTGGTGAACACATAGACGATGCACTGTAGAATTGTACACCTGAAATCTATGTAATTTTTGTTACCCAATGTCACTCCAAGTTCAACAATACAAAAAATAAATTTTAAAAATTCAGACAGCAAGAAGTGCTAGGATAAAACTATAGAAGATTGAGCTGATAAAAAAATGATAGAGATGGGGAGGTTGGTCAGATAAGGTCTCTCTGAACAGGTAGCAGTTGAAGTAAGTCCTAGATTTAAAAAAGAAAAAGAAAATGGAACCAGCATTTGGAAAAGACGAAGGGAAAAATGAGTGCAAATACCCTGAGGTAAGAATGAGCTCAATGGGTTCAAAGAGTAAAAAGAGAGCCTCAGTGCCTAGGGTATGGTCAGAAAGATGGTATATAGTAGATCAGATTAGTGTTTCAAAAACATTTATTTCTGTTACCTTATCTCCACAGGAGATATGTTTCTGCCACTTGATTTAGATCTTAATCATATGACTTGATGTTCAATAGTATTTAGCTGACATAACACCGTGAAAACTTTAAATTTGCTTATGCATTTGGGCTTGTCCTCCTATACTCCAGCATTCACAATAGAACACCAAGCCTTGGATAGCTGCTGGTCTAAGGAGGAGGAAAGGCATTTAGAGCAGATGTAGACACAATCTGCAGCTTGGAGCCAAGCTCAGCCAAGAGCAGCCAAGCCCAGCCTAGATCAGCAAGCCTGAGCCAACATACAGGTGTTGAGTGAATGCTTATTATTGCATGCCACTGAAGTATGATCATATAGTATGCAGCAATAGTTAATACCGTCTATTCTCCTCTGTAAATCGGTGATTTCCAAGGCTTCCTTCAACTTCGAGCAGCCTTCAGACTTTGACAAGGACAAAAATGATTGATGTGGATTGTTCATACCCTGACCTGTAAAGAGTCTTACAATTGCCAGCACATATTTTGTCTCTCTTCCTTTCACCCTCCTTTAAAAGACAAAAGATTCCTCTCTGTTAAAGAAAGGCTTGGTTAATCCACATAATAAAGAAATGAAGAAGAGGGAAATGGGAGATAAAAACAGGGCTAGCTTAGAAGTTGACAGAGGTTTGTTGAAAGCTTATGGGGACACTACATAAGAATCCCTGCAGAGTGTGATGAAGTGAACATTCGGGCTTTCTATGTGTGCTGTGATGAGTCCCCATTTGGCTTTTGTAAAGTACAAATCAAGGATTAGGCTGACTTCCCCAGGACTCTGTGTCTTTAACTATTAGCGTGTACTCTTAAGGCTGAGTCCAGGAAGCCTGAGGTTCGAAGGGTTGCTGCAGACCATCACTCTCTCTCAGAGACTGCAACCCACTCCCTCTTCTAAGAGTGTTGCCATAGATCCTGAGAACTGCTGAAGATGGTACCAGGGAGAAAAGGAAGGGTATTCTCTCACCTGAGCAGCTGAGTCTAAAGAATGCCCGTGAATGAACTGTTGGTAGATTATTCTTAGGTTTCCAAGCTGTCGTATGGGCTTAAAAAAAAAAAATCAATTGATGGATGAGTGGTTAAGCCTGCTCTGTGGTTAAGCATTTGTAGTGGCACTTGCCTAGTTGTTCCAGCCATTTTAACACATAAATTGGATTGAACACTTGGCAGTTGATCAATGATTGAGTGCTCAGCCATTGCCATGAATGCCACACCTGAGATACAGTGGTCACCTGAGTTTTCAATGCAGACTTCTTATGTTGTTGCTTCTTTTTCACAAAGTTAGTAAGCAAGAAAATTGCATTACTAAGAAATTATATGAAAAATCTATTATTAGCATTGTGAAAGTATTTAAAAATAAAATATTCATACATTAGTGGAAACTAATTTAAGGGATCATCAAAAAGAGATGATTTGACTTTTCAAGAAATAGTTTATGATAAGTCTTCCTAAAGCACATCTTCAATCTCATTATTTTCCTGTTGAAAACTTTCTAATTATCCATCAGTAGCTATCAATTGTGGTAGAAAATCTTGTTGTTATTCATGATCCCCTATAATATAGTCCAAACCTATCTTTCCAGTCTGGTATCCTTCTAGACTGGCAGTCCACTTATCTCCTCAAATTGCATGCAAAATTAGGTTTATGTGTTCATGTGCTTTTTTTTTTTTCTTCCCCAGCAGTGAGGGGCAGGAAGAGCTACATTTATCTCATGTTGCATCCGATTCTAGAAGAAGTGAAAAAACCCAAAGAGATTAAAAACCTTTGCTCCATGCCAGGTGTCTGTAAATTTGGATGGAAAAAAAGTACATCTTTATTTTTATAGATCTGTAACTGTAGTTTAACATTTCTTTTGATTGTGAATGTAAGCAACAAAACAAAGCCTAGCAATTGCAGTACCTATTAATTTGTCAGTAGAAATTACGAATCTTTCCCTATCACACCAGAGGTATGACAGATATCTCAAAATTTCACATATGCTTATCATCACTTCAAAATTATGGTGACTCTTAGACTGACCACTATATCTAGTCATCAAATGCATTAATAAAGAGACACTTAGGTATATTTTTACTATCTACCCTAAATATTTATTTTGGTGACTGTTTTTAAACATTTTTTTTGTATTTTTAAATGCAGTTCAAAATATTTATCTGCAATAGCATCCATAGACTTGGCCATATTGCCAAACAAGTATATGGTCCAAAATAAAAAATTAGAACCATTGATCTTAACTTATTGCACCCAATGCTCTGTCCAGGCAAGGACAGCTCCTGATTTGTGTATCCCAAACCTCCTAACTACAGCACTCTTGCTCTACGTGTTTATGCCACTTGAAATGCCTTCTCCCCACTGTCAAAATCTGCCCCAATCCTGCCCACTCTCATGTCAATGACTCTTCCTATAGGAGCTTTTCCCCGCCCACCATCAGAGAGGTGATTTCTCCACGCTTTGAATCTCTACTGCCATGTGCTTATGCCTCTCCTATGTTGTCCTTAAATTAAAAGAGGCAACACAGCCAAGCTCCACAGGGCATTTTCTCATAGTACCAGAGGCTAGAAATCAAGGTGTTGGCATGGTTGGTGTCCTCTGAGGTCTCTCTCCCTGGCATGGAGATGGCTGACTTCTCCCTGTATCTTCACATGGTCCTCCCTCTCTACCTGCATCCATATTTCCTCTTCTTATAATGATATCAGTCATAAGATTAGGGCCCACTCTGATTACCTCATTTTAATTTAATTATCTCTTAAAAGGCCCTATCTTTAAATACAGTCACATTCTGAGGTACTGGGGGTCAGGACTTCAACCTATGAAATTTGGAGAGATACTTTGCAGCCCATAGCATTGGCTATACCACAGTCCCACTGTTTTACCTTAGAAAAAGCTCTTAATGACTCTGTTAGCCTTGGTTACCTCTTCCATAAAATGAGGACAATAATAGAACTTCCTTCATGTGGGTGTTGTAGGAATCAATTTAGATATTTGCCATAAAGCACCAGGAACAGTGCTTGAAACAAATAAGCATGTCAACAAAGTTAGCTATGGCCGTACCTGGCACATTTTCCTGGACCCCATGGTCAGGTGAGAAATTCCTAGAAGGAAGAAATTGCTTTGTATTCACTTCTTTCTTCTGTTTTTGCTAGGACACTGCCTTTAAAACAATAAATATGTTTTGAATTGAATGCATAATTAATTTTTTAAAAACTGCTTGAATTGGCTGCGGGATAAATATGAGGGATCCTGCAAGCAGCAAAATATGATAAGTTGTATACAACTCTATGGGAAAAACCAATCCTTTTGTTTTTTGCCTTTCAAAAACCAAAACCCGTTTTGAAAATGCCAGTGTGGTGCTCAGCCTAACCAACTACAGAATGGAATTTAAACCCCACAATGAATTTCTTCTTTCTGAAAGGAATTGCAGAGTTAGAAGTCTTCAATAAGCCTTGTTTCTGCAATAAATTTAAACAAGGGATGTTATCCAAATTTTGTAACATAAGTAAAAGAATAATTCTCAGGTCACTGGGGATATCTCCCTATTGAACCTAGTTCCAATTTTATTCTATTAAATTTAAATAAATAGACTACTTTTGGGATACAGATGATGTTATATGATGTACAAAATGCTCTGAGAACTCAATGCAAAAACCACTTAGTTATTTCTACTTTATTTTTTTCATCTAATACATAATATGCTTACAAGGCCAGGCCATGCTTAATGGAAACTTTGGAAAGACATTTTGCTTTGCAAGAATTTAAGTTGATAGGCTGCCATAGAATTAGCTTTATTTTTTGTGAGATGGCCTTATAATTATTAGGAGTTGGCTCTACAGGGCTGCCTCAAATGAAGTTCTGTGAAAATATTTTTTTTCATGTTTGCGTAGCATGGTGTTTTAAAAAAAAACTACTACTAGCAAAAACAAAATGACCTTAAGATGGTTACATGTATTTTATTTCATGTTCTTATTTTAATGGTGCTTTTGGCTGAAAGCCCTTCATTACTACCATTTTATTTCCCTTTATGTTCAATCCCAGTTTCCCCTGCCATAAAACGCTCTGAGCATTATTGGATTCAGAACTGAGCTGGCCTAGGGTGCAATCACATCTGTGACTTCTCTCTCTAAGAGCAGAATGGAAGGAAAGGAGCCACTTTTCTCTGTGGAAATGAGCTCTGGGAACGCAATTTAAAAGAAGAATCCTTTCTGGGTGGTTTTTCTAGATTACATCTTCCTCCCCAGCCCTGGTCTTCTTTGTCAGCTCTCTAAAGACACCTTGTATTTAAAACACTAAATAAAATACTGCTGGGACATTTGTCTTTCAATCCCAGCACATAATTTTGTCAGGATTGAGAAGACCAAGGAGACTATTAGGAATCTCCAAGGAAAGCTCAACAGAAACTCCAGGTGGTGGAGCCAGTGTCTGGGTTGCCACACAGAGGAACCCCAGGCAGGGACCTTCAGACCTGATAGGAGCTTCTTCCAGCTTAAGTGCTGAATCTATTTCCCAAGGCTTCTCTGCACCATTTTCATATCATTGGACTGATCATCACCTTTACGAGTCAGGTTGAGACTTCACTACCTTCTAATAACTTTTATCAGCTTTTGGAATAGAAATTGCAAATCTGCGTGTCTATGTGGAACGAAGTAAGGGTATAATAAGCACACTCTAAACATGGCCAGCCAGGGGTTTCTACCTCCTTGTATAATTTCTCCCTTTGCATGTGGGCTGGGCTTAGTGGTTCACAAAGAGAATATGGCAGAAGTATTGGGATGTGAGACATCACTTCCAAGATTAAGTTACATGGAGACTGTCTTCCACACTGGATGTACTCTCTCCTGTTCTTTCATGGATGATTCACTCAGGAACAGGCCAGTTCTCATGGTGTGTGTGTGTGTGTGTGTGTGTGTGTGTGTAAATAGATTTATTATAAATAATTGGCTCATGTGATTATGAAGGCTTAGAAGTCCCAAGATCTGCCATCAGCAAGCTGAGACTCAGGCGAGCCAATGGTATAGTTCCAGTTCAAGCCAAAGGCCTGAGAACCAGGATAGCCAGTGATGTTAAGCTCTAGCTCAAAAGCTGGCAGACTAACTGAAGAAGAGACAATGTTTCAGTTAAAGTTTAAAAGCATGAAAAGATAACTGTCCAAACTCAAGGCAACCTGGCAGAAAGAATTCCCCCTTAGTCATGGAAGAGTCAGCCTTTGGGTCTATTCAGGTTTCAACTGACTAAACAAGCCCACCCACATTAGGCATTATTCAGTCTACCTGAGGGCTGTCCAACCTTTTGGCTTCCCTGGGCCACATTGGAAGAATTGTCTTGGACCACACATAAAATAACACTAATACTAACGATAGCTGACGAGCTGCAATAAGATCCATTCTCAATTTTCTTAATGTTTTAAGAAAGTTTACAAATTTGTATTGAGCGGCATTCAAAACCATCCTGGACCGCATGCAGCCCACGAGCTGTAGGTTGGACATGCGTGGTCTACCTATTTAAATGTTAATCTCATCCAAAAACACACTCACAGACACACCCAGAATAATGACTGACCAAGTAAGTATTTGAGCACTCCATGACTCAGTCAAGCTGACACATAAAATTAACCATTGATCCTTACAATACTTCAGAGTGATGACAGTCCTGGTCAATACCTTGGGTCAGAACCTCCCAAGAGACCTAGACAGGTTTGCTACGAATAACTTTTTATTTTATGCATGTCCTACATATTGAATAAAACTGGTTCCAAAAAATGTATCCCATTGTTCATTTGAAATTTAAATGTAATTGGCTAAACTCGTATTGCATTTTTATTTGCTAAATCTGGCAACCCTAGATTTTGACTGAGAGGCATCAGCCAGCTACAATGTATTGGCTTTTCCTGACTCACAGAAACTGCATGATAAATGCTTGTTGTTTTCAGATACTACATTTTGGACTAATTTGCAATGCAGCAATGATTAGTAATATTAGGAAGGGAGCATGTGTAACAGAAGTAAACGAGCAAGGCAGAGTTAAAGAGGGGCAAGTAGTGGTTGTAGCACCACCCGAGCCAAACTTTGATCCCAATTATTTGTTTTCATACTCTGGCCTTGGTTGAAAATGTCCCCCTTCACAGGGTATGTTAGGGTATCTGATAGGGGTATGAGCTGTAGCCAAGAATTCCTGGGCTGCTGATGCCTGGGAGAGAAGAAACATCCAAAGGCCTAAAGGTGGTTACAGGACAGTGTTTCTCCAGTTTTAATGTTCATTTGAATCTCCCGATCATTCTGCAAAAATGCAAGTTCCAATTTAGGAGGTCTAGAGTGGGGCCTGCATTTTTACTTTCCTAACAATCTTCCAGGTGATGCTGCTGGTTCCCAGACGACACTTTATGGGACAAGGTGATAAGACACTTCCCCTGGCTAGGTGATGAACAAGATTGGCAGAAGGTGGGAAGCTTTAAAGGAAAAGTGGATTTACTGTCATTGCCTTAGAGTATCGTAGGCTCTTGGATGGAGGAAATGGTAACCATTGGTGAAGGAGCATCTATTTCCATCACTTTATTTTTTTTCCTTTCACATATGCAAAAGTGATACTATAGGCGTTGTAGGTCAGAATGTCTGGATATGTGTGTGTAGAGTGAAATGAAACTAGAACTTTGTCTTACTATTTTGATTAGTTTTGAGTCACAATCTTTAACTAGCTTTGGAATCTTAATAGCATTGAAGGACAACATTGACTTTTTATTTTATACTTTAAAACACATTTTATTTTTACAAAGCAGTACATATGCATTATAAAAAATTAAGCAAAAAAATAAAATAAAAGTGCCATATTCCCATAAATCAGAAAGGAATCCTACTAACATCTTAAAGTAACTACCAGATCTGTACTCATCAGCACCTTTCTGGGTCAATTAATTTTCACCACGTCAAATATCCCATCCACTTCCCCCAACTGTCCCAGAAGAGAACATGAACATGAATGGTTAAAACAATTTTGAGAAATCCTTCGAAGATGATCCCTGACTCAGTCACTGATGTGAGAAATCCTGTTTGTGACTGGTACTTCTAAGTGTGTGTCAGAGGAGAAGGTGGTTGGGGTGATTTGGGAAGAGCTTAGAGAGAGAACGGAGTGCTCAGCTGAACACGGTCCATGCTTTCTTCCGGGGTCAGCCTGCTAGTCGGATATTTGCATACAGAACATTGACAAGCTGAATAGGAGGCAAGCTACCAAGTGTGGTGGACAAGTGTATGAGAAGAGAAAATGATTAACTTTGAGAGTGAAACATTCAACCCCAGCCCAAATGGGCAGTCGTGATACGGTCACGTGGCATAACTTTTGGTCAAAGATACAGCAGGGCCAAAATATTCTCCATGTCCTAAATTCTGCCGCAGTTGCCATAGAAACACTCTCCTTCATTTGGCTTGGGGAAGATGACAGTGAGATGCAGAGACTGTGTTTTTATTTCTTGGAAACTAATGAAGGCTAGGGCCCAAGGGAAGCATAGCTCTGGTCCTGCCACAGGCAGGTCTCACCTGGAGAGGTTGTCTGGGTCTTAGAAAGGCAGTTACTCTCTCACTGAAAACAAAACCAGATATGGATTTGATGTTTTCATTCTGGGAGACAGATTTTTTCTTTCAGTTTAAGAGACAAGGCAAGATTTCATGATTCGGAAGCTATATATTTCTGAAAGTGTTACATATGAGGTTCGGTCAGATGGTCCAATCATCCTCCACCACATGCCTCATCCTGACAAGACACCCCCCCTACTCCCACCCTGGGTCCTCTCCGGAGTCTCAGTAAGAGCCCGGAAAGTAGTGTAAGTACGGATATGTAAGCTTGGTGCTTGGGGTGTGGAAGAACCCTTTCTAAAATAGATCGCTCACCTCATGCTGGAATTGCAGTGGTGGACACCTCACAGACCTCCTTGTCCGTTTGTCTCAGCTAGGAACTAGCTGTGTGACCTTGGGATGGTGACTCACTTCTGTTTGTATCCATCCTCATATTTATTAAATGGGGATATTAATGACTACTGTATGGCATTTATTTTTGGTGAAGATTAAATCAGATGCTCCACAAAAACATCTAGCATGTTCCTGGAATGTTGTAGGTATTCAGTAAATAATAGCTTTCCTTTCTTGCTTCCCTAGAATGGACCCCAGGCTTGACCCACTATTCTTACTTCCATCCACTCAATTTTTTGGTGTTCTTCTCCTCTGAAGATTGATTGAAGGGGAGGATACAGTTTCCTCAGCTCCCTGCTAACAACATACCCCCAGATAAGCTCCTAGGAAAGCTCCTAAGACTGTTATTTCAGAGACTTTCTAATAATCATGATAAAGAGATATGACTTCCAAAACACTAAATATTAAGGTACATTGACTGGAATTACAAAGCTAGTCCTAACTCCCTTCTGAAATGACAGAGGAAACATGACTGAACTTTCACTGTGCACAGTCTCACCACAACTCCTCCCTCCTTCACTCTTTGTATGACCTATGGTACCCAGCATAGATCTGGACAAGAGATACTGACTGTGCAGAAACAATAGGTGTCCACTGGCCTCCCATATGCGGCATTTAGTCCTAGACCTTCATCACTTCCCAGGGATCTGTCTATGGTTGATTGTATTCGGGGGTTCAATTCTTTATCACTTCTCGCCTCTGTACCTTGGCCATGGCCGCATTATAAAGGAAGAATACATCTCTGCCTTGGACTCAGACATGTGACTTATTATGTGCCAGTTTCAAGCCAAGTTAGGTCCTCAGAGACCTCACACATTTTCAGTTGTTGTCCTGTGCCTTTGCTTTCCACATGAGAAGAACAAACCCCGGCCAGTTCACGGGTCCCAGGAGGAGGACGGGACAATAGAGCACAGCTGCTCCAGCTGCTCCAGCTGCCCCCCAACCTGCTCTGCATTGAGGAGCAGAGCCAACCAGCCAAGCCCAGCTGGGGAGAACTGACCTCTCACCAACCATGGCCACGTGGGCCAGCCCAGTGCAGATGAGTAAGCTGCTCAGTCAGCCCAGGCCAGATCCACTGACCCCAGCTGACCCCCAGTTATAAAAGTGATAACAAAAGATCATTGTCTTGTGTCACTGAGTCTGTCATGCAACAATAATTACCTGATCCACTGCCTCTCACAAGAATGATCGCTTTGGGCCATTTGCTCACAGAGGGAAATATCTTGATAATAAAAGTTCAAGCAAGGCCTAGACAGTAACTTTGCTACTCAGAGGTGGGTAGTCTCTAATTTTATACTGGGGGAGTTTCCTAATAATAAAAACCAGTACCCTAGGTCTGGTGTTATAGTGTTATAACTGAGACAATATTTTGGCAGGATTTATTATATTTATTATAAATTGTGAGATTCTTTGACTCTATAGCAGAGTTATATTGTAGGTAATGTATTTAAGGTATGCTCATCAGATGTACCATTTAAAATAGGACAGAAAATAATGGTACTGTCCCATTTCAAACAGTAAGTATGGTCAGCCTACTGACACCTTGAATTTAGTCCAGTGAGACTAGGCTGACCTTACGTAACCATTTGAACAGGACAGTACTGTTGTTTTCTGTGCTGTTTAAAATGGTGTATCTGGTCAGCCTAATTTAAGGGTCAAATTTGTTTTGGAATAAGTAATGTAATGTATGTCAAAAGATAGCACTCCCATTATCAAATCACTTTGATTGTTTTTCCTACTGCCTGATTAAATCTGCTCTGTGATGGGTTCTTCACCCTAGAAATAATTTCCAGTAGGCATTGAGGCTTATCTGCTCATCCTCAGGTAATAAAACCACCTCTGTTCACTCTAATCTCTCAATTTACCTCACTCCAGTATTTAGCATATCCAGTCCAAGTTAATAATCAAACTTTAAACTTCATTTAGGAGTTAAGCTTCTCTCTTCGCCAGCCCTGGCCTAACTCAGGCAGGAAGCTCATGGTGAGGAAGAAGGGTGTGGTTGGCTTTTTCATTTCCCTCACCTACAGTTTCCCCCAATTCTCTACCCAACAAGCTTCCCCCATTCCTTTGAGGAGAAGGTGGGAAGAAGATAGGGAGAGGTAAAGAGCAGAAAACTGTTACTTCACTGACATTGACCTCATGGTGATGTTTTCTGGCTGTAGTCCAACCCATGGGGCCACATGTGGCCCAGGAAGGCTTTAAATGTGGCCCGCCATAAACTTGTAAACTTTCTTAAAATACTACCAAAATTATGCATGAAACTTTTTGTAACTCATCAACTATTGTGTTAGTATATTTTATGTGTGGCCCAAGATAATTCTTCTTCTAGTGGCCCAGGGAAGCCAAAAGGTTGGACACCCTTGCTGTAGGAGCTGTCTTTTGATGGTGTATTTTATCGGAGTTTTGGTGGACACATCTGCTGAAACTCCCCCACCAGTGTGTTCCCGGTACAATGGAGACACATTTTCTCTGCCTGACACCTCCACACACTTTTGCTCACTGTACAGATCCTAATGCTTAACTGCAGCCTTCCTTTGGTTCAGTAATACAGGTTATGTCAGCCAGCCTTAAGCCCCTCAGAGTGCTCTAGTGTGGGTCAGATACCATCCCCCAGGTTTGAGGGATCATATATAAAGGACTCCAGTGGTCTCTTGAAAGCAAGATTAGTAGGAAAGAGAGAAATATCCCTAACCCTCCTCCATGGAGCATAGCAGTGGGACTCAGGGTATATCTTCCACCAAATAAAACCTTGACCTAATCCTTCTTCTGTAGCCTCTCCGACCTTGTAGATCAGGAGTGGTCAGCTAAGGTCTCTGAATCAGCACATAAATGGAAGTTAAGGAGCATCAGAGAGCACTTGACTTTGGAATGTGAGAGAGCTGACAGCTATGGTTGTGTGTCTTCAGCTCACTCTAAGTCAGAATCCCATTATTGCATCCTGTGACACACACACACACACACACACACTCCACACTTATCTATCTACCAAGTAAGGTCAGCAGAATGGGAAAGCAGGAAAGACCACTCTTTTGTAGTTTGCAGAAATATTATGAAAGCTATTAACCACACGCGATGGTTTCCCCACCTTCCCCCAAACCCACCATTCTCTCAGTTATAATTTTTCACAGCTGCATTAATTTGATGTTGTCATTCCTATACTTAATGTAAGATTGATGCTGGTGAAAGGAAGAGGGGCTGAGGCCAGACAGAGAACCAAAAGGAGAGAAAAGAAGGCAAGAGGGCAACTTTCCAATCATGCCTGATGCCAGGACGTCCAGTCAAGTCCAAGTTTTCATCACATCACCTCTCCAGCCAACTGCGTCCTCAGCTGCCACATTGTTCATTTAAATTCAGAAGGAAGAAAAAAAGCATTTAAGGACATGAATGTTTTCTGGAGATGTTAGGGAAGAGTTAGAAAAGTCATGTAGCCAAAGATGCCAAACAACTATTACAGATGACAGGTGCAGCCAACACAACTTGGGCAATTCTGCACATGGAAACCATTTCACTCCCAGAAAGATAATTTTCAGTGGTTCATTAATAGTAAAAAAAAAAAAAAAAAAAAGCATATGGCTCTTTTTAAAGCAATTTTGGATTATTCAGTCTTTTTCTTTTCCTTTTCCTTTTCCTTTTCCTTTTTTTCTTTAAGAAGCACAGATGACACCATGGAGATAAAACGTTTTGGTGATGGTGACCAATGCCGTTGTTGTGGCCTGTCCACTGGCCACCGTTACCATAGTGCTTAGCTGGTTATCCATGGGGGCTAGCCACATACAAGAATAGCCCGAATTAAGTTGAAAAAAAAGCAAGGAGGTGAGGAGAATATTTAAAAAGTTAATAAGAAAAGACAGAGAATCAATGGTGGGCCAGAGACTCTATACCCCTTATTCATTTTAATTTTCTCTTTTCTCAAACAAAGAGAACCAGCAAATGGGAGGGTGGGGTGGGGAAAGTCACATTAATGGCTCAAGGCACTCAGGAGAAAAAAAGTGAGACATTAAGGTAGAAAGAACTGAAGCAAGAATGGAGAATTAGAAAATTACCACCTTATAGAAACTTAAATTCTGTAAATAGAAAAAGATACTCATATAATAATGTTATTTCAAATAAATATGTGCCAGATTTAGCCTCAATGATATTTACCTTGGAGCTGTTTATAATTAAAACAAATTAGAAACAACTGAAGTGGTTATTTAAAATAAACAACAATATTTTTTAAATGGTTAAACAAATTGTGGTCATCAAGACAATGGCATGATATGTAGCTACAAGTATTACAAATTATGTGTACAAATATACTTATTGATGGAGGAGTAAGTTTATAGCATATTGGTAACTTAAAAAATGCAGATTATAAAAGGTATTGGCAATCTGATCACGATTTGGTTAAATAAGTTATGTATGTATATTCAGATACATACGTACAGAAAAGTGTCCGGAAGGATGTACACCAAATCGTTACAAGCAGTTATCTTTGAGTGACAAAGTTAGAGGTGATATAATTTTCTATTTTTTCTTCTTCAATATTTTTTCTACATTATTCAATAAAAACTACATTTATCATATGATTACAATATGTGAAATTGATATGAAAATAGGAAATTTTAGAAGAGAATGAAAAGCTGTCAGCCTTTCACTGAAAAGCCATGCCTAAATACCAGATGCTAAGGGTGTTCAATGAAGACTGTTGGGCTTGTACCCAGAGCTGGAACTCATGTGTACATACTAGCATGACCAGTGATACTTGCAAGGCAAGAGGTTCCCTTACTCTGAGCCTAAGGCAAGGAGAAGTAGGGAAGTGTCTTTCTTGTCACTTTTTTGCTGCTTGCCTGAATACTACAGCAAAAGGGAAGTCTGAGGATGGAAAGATTCCATGTGCTTGAACTCCTGCATACCCCATTTGTTATGAAGTGTCTGACAGAAATAATGCTGACATGATTTTATTACAAAATCATTACCATACATGCTTATAGTTACACAAGTAATGCCCCTTTTTAAAGAGCTGGTAATCTACAATATACCAAAATTTTCATTACAAAATTAGAAGCATATATGGCTATGATTTGACAATAAAAGCTTAACTCAAGTTGGGGCATTACTTCTGTTGGACCCTGCACAAGTCACACAAGGTACAAGGGTATCATTTATAATAATGCAGTGGCGAAATTTTGAGGGGTACTTGAATGTCATAGAAAGAGTGGGTGTCTAAGATTCAGGAGAAGTGAGTCCTGTTCCCTACCACTACATTTGTTGGCTCTCATGCCATTTCAAATCAATAAACATTATGCAGAACTTACTATATGTCAGACACAGAGGTCAATACTAACATACAAAGGTGAATATGATGCTCTTTATATGTTTGAATAACCCAAAGCCTAGCCAGGGAGATAAGCAAACAAACAAATGAGCATCAAACAATATAGCACATACTATAATCAAGATAATGAATGAAATATTATGAAATCACAATGGCAGTGTGAACATATCTTTGATCAAGATAAGTAGGGTTTAGTCATTAGAGGAGATAACTTTTGAGTTGAGCCTCAAAAGACATGGCAGGAAAGGGCATGCCAGGCAAGTCACTTTGGCTCTCTGGGTCTCAGTGTCCTCACCTTTAGAACGAGAGCTGAACTGGAACAATTACAGCATCTGCATTGCAGGGTGGGTTGACTGCAGGCCATCCTGACAAAAGCCCCCAGCCTGGGTCATGTTGCTGATGCAATCCTGAACTCCTAATCAGAGTCTGTGTGTAGGAAAGGTATTGGGTTGCTGATGTAGTTTCCCTACATTGGGAAATTTGATTAAAGCAATCAATTGTGTTAAGAAAATATAGTCCAATTTGGCAACAAGGCCAAGCAGATGACTGCAAACTCTTTCAATGCCACACTGAAACATTGCTCCTCTAGCTCAGTAGGGGTATTTAATTCTCTAAGAGCAGGTATCTCTGTTGACATTTCTATTTACTATTAATTAGAGCCTAGACATTGTAAAGTTATGTGTTAACTTGTATATTTGTGTCTGGTAGAAATGCAAATTACTTCTCTTCAGTAGAAGCTATGCTCCAAAGGTTATGGTTGTATTGCCCTAAAGGATATTAACCAGATTTGTTTCTAACTTATACTCATACACACAAGCAAATTTCTGTGTGTGCCTTCCTTAATAGACTATGTAAACTCTACTTCCTTAAATATTCTTTGAAACTTTATTGCTTTATTGATTTCCTTAGTAAAGAGTTCATCAGTTTTGACACTTGTTCATTCTGTATTTGAATGAGTCATGTCTTTAAATTTTTGAAAATTATGCTTTGCCATATAAAAAATACTTTCTCTTCATTCTGTGACAATCAATTGCAGAGATTTTGCTCTTTCCAATATTTAGTGCAGTTGGCTGCTTTTATGTGTAGACTCATTTTAGCTGCTTAAATTTACTTCTTCCTGAACTATAAGAGTATTTAAGGTTTGTTTTTGTGACACCTACCTTGTGACAGTGATCAAAGTAAAGGTAGCAGTCTACACATACCCTCGTGCACACATATATGCATGCGCTCACACACACATGCGGGGCTGTTTTGCTGGTTTACTGTATCTTCATTAAAAGAAAGGCAGATTCCGGAGACCTCTTTATTCCTGAGAACATCCTCCTACTTTGCAATTATAAAATTTTGACAAACCACCTTCAGAGTGCTCTCACTTCGTAATTAATAATAACAACATTAACAATATGGTTTTTTGTATTTCATAAAAGCATTTTCATGTATATTATCCTACTCATTCCTTGAAACACTCCTGCAAAATCAGGAAGTGTGATCCACCAGCTTTGTTTTCCTTTCTCAGAGATGCACACTACTAAAATAGAGCAATTAAACCAATGGCCTACCCTTTATGGGATTTTAATGTAAGTTAGAAATATAAATTAAAAAAATAGAGAGAATACAGAGTTACAAAAAGACTGCAGAGAAATGCAGAGAAATTGAATGATGGTTAATATAAAATCAACAAATGATTTTAGAGTAAGAATCCTTAGAAAATAGCAAATGTGATAGAACTTGATAGCCTCCTGCATGACAGATGAAGTTAATTACTCTGAATAAGCTTTGTAAACAAAGTAGAAAATCAAAATTAATTAGTTAATTAATTAATTCCCCTCAAATGTATTGTGTACCTCCTAGTACCATAATCTAGAATACAAATACTGATACACAATTTTTGATACTTAAAATTTTGCATTTGTTTTGAATTTGAATATGTGTATTTTAAAGATAGATGATAGATTGATAAATAAATAGATTGATACATACATACATACATACATACATACGTACATACGTACATAGGTAATCCTTGGCTTCATGGCACTTAACAGTCCAGTGGGAAGATGGATAATAATGAAGTTATCACAGAAATACTTATAAAATCACAGTGTCATAAGCACAACTTTATAAAAGCACTGTAAATGAGGGCCAGGATGGGTAAGACCACGTAATAGGGGGAGCTGACCTGGTCTGGGAATCAAAGGAGCTGCAATGAGGACATAGTGATTGACTTGGGACCTAAAGGTTGCATAGGATTGTGGCAAATATGGAAAAAGAAGTTACACCTGGAGACAAGAGCATATGCAAAGGCCAAGAGGAAACAGGGTAAGTGTGAGGACCTGAAAGAAAGCTAGTGTGGCTGGAAATCGGGAAGAAAGGGGTGGGGAGGGATGAAATGAGATCAGTGATGGGGGTAGGCACACTGCACGAGTCATTAGTGGCTGTGTTAAAAAGATAGTTGTTTAACCTAAAAGTGATAGGAAACCAGTGAAATGTTTTTAAGGGAGAAGAGAAGAGAGAGGTCTTCAGATTAGCATTTTGATACATATAATCATTCTGGCTATAGTGTAGGGAATAGATTAAAGGTGGCAGTGTGAGGGAGACCATAGCAGGCTGCTACAGATGTCCACATAAGAGGTGATGTGGCTTGGTCTAGGACAGTGGTGGTGACAAAGCAAAGAAATGGTGTACTTGAAAGATATTTAGAGTGTAGAATCAGTTTCTCTATTAGAATTGGAGGTGATGTTTACTGAGAAATCGAAGATGATTCCTAGCTTTTGCCTTGCACTGCCAAATGGATGTTGGTTCCATTCATCAAGATAAGAAACACTTCAAAGAGTGATAAGGAAAATGGAAGATGGTGGTAAAGATTAGTTTAATTATAGACATCTTGAGTTACGTGTTTAAAACAAGAAAAAATTATTGGTAAACTCAAGAGTAAGTCCACTGGGCTACTTTGAAACAATTACAGTCACTCCTCATTGAATGACCACTCAGACTTACAACCAGTTCTCCAGCCAGGGAATTCCCTTTCTCAGTCTGTGTGAGTCTCAGGAATCTCCTTTCTCAGGCTTTGTCTCCTTCCGCAGTTGGTTAGTATTCACTATACAAAGTGTTCGCAAAAATGCAAGACCACGTATTTCGTTTATAAGTGGGGTGTCACTGATATCTAAAAATACATACCCTATGGTGCCACTACACACCACAAGACATCCACCTTTAAGCTCCTTGCTTATTAACCAATTCACTTAATGACCTAGTCATAGGAACAAAACTCAATTGTTAAGTGAGGAGTGCCTATAGTATTAGATGAATCAGTTCTTGGTACTCCCAGTGGCCAGGCAGCTTGACCAGTTTTTCAAATACACATTCATGTACCAACTTCCCTTGAAAATAATTGTCAGTTTCCATTATGAAATCCCATGACATCTTCTGACTCCAATATCTTACTCACTTTTCCCTCCTGAGATTGCTTTAGAAATTATATAATCAGAATAATATTAACAGAATAAACTGGCTACTGGAATTACAAATCAATTGCCTATATGTTGTTTCTCAACTTTCAAGATGCATTTAAGAGCTGCATCACACATTTTCATTCTAGTGAGACAATTAGAACTGTTCCAGAATTATAGAAGGCATAAAAGTAGATAGACCAAGCATTTATAGGAAACAGAAAAACTAATGTCATATTAGATAAAAATAGAAGAATATAAGAAATACTTTTGAAAAATATCATATTTTAATATAAAATCAGAGAAAAGAAAAGAAAACAGAGATGTTCAATCTAGTCTCTCTGATTTCAAACTGATGGGATGGGACATAAATCCTATATAAAACATGATTGTCAGTATTTCTCAACACTAGAAACTTATTATACAACAAGTTGACAATGCACTGTAGAATTGTATGTCTGAAACCTATGTAATCCTTGCTAACAGATGTCACCCCAATAAGTCTAACAATAAAAATGAATTTAAAAAAAATAAAATCCAAGATTTAAAATAAAAAATAAATAAATAAAAAGAAACAAGGATCAGTAATTTGGGTGAAAGGAAAATGAAGAAGAAACAGATTGAAAACAGCTATCTTTGGGACCACGTCTAAAACGCAAGCAGATGGTAGTTGGTGCAAATTTAATCATTAATTTCTGAAATCTAGTTTTCCATCATCTCATTTCTCCCGTTCCATTCAGCACTTTCAGTCACAATGGAAACTGTGTTACATAATGTAACTAAATCATACTTCTTAGAAAATCACTGTTTAAAAATATTGTCAAGTGTACTTTAGTAAAAAAAAAAAAATTAAAATTAAAGTACACACAAAAATATCAGCATAACATCATCTAGCAATGAAGAATTCAGCGAAGTCATGTAGAATCCCTTGTTGAGTTTGGTGGGTGGGTTTATGAGGATGATGTCAATAATAAAATGTTAAGTACAGTCCCCTTCTGTGCTTATCCACATGTTAATATCAAGGAAACAAAACTAATTATAACCTACCTAGGAGGCACTTCATACAGTTCAATTGCTTCAAAACAGAGTTCTCTAGAATCTTTCAGGCTAACACCATTCTCTGATCAAATTAGCCAAAGTTGCCATGAATTCTCCCACCCTTATCTTTTAATTAATTCATTTTGGGGGCTAGTTAACAACATGAATTCAGGGAAATTAGGCTAAGGAAAGGGTATTGTTAATAAACAATTGACAAACAACTTTTAACAATTATATTTTCCAAGAATGAAATGCCATTTAATCAAATACAGTACTTGTAAAATAGATTGCTTTCTATGATACTTCTGTTGAATAGGTCAATATTGCTATCTTAATTTTCCAGATGAAAGAGAAATGGAAAAGTAACTTACTCTGACTCACTCGATGAATCAAGACTTACTATTATCAGGGCTCTATTCTGACCTCATCCAGAAGGCATGAGTCTGTTCTGGGGTTCAACATGTATGGATCAAAGCATTCCCAGGGAGAAAAACATTCCATTTTTGTTTTCCCATAAAGCTAAGTAAATATTTCAATTGAAACACTTGTCGCATTGCATTATAATCAGTTATTTGCGTTATCAATCATACCAGTTCAACATTTCTAAATCTGATATTCTTCAGAACGTAATACACTTGCCTAAAAAAATGACTAAAAAATACAATGGTCAAATAAATTTGGGGCAATCTGGATTAAATACATTTAAACAAATTTCTTTACTACAAGATTTCTCAGAAGCTTTAACATTATAATTTGCATTATGAATCTAAAGGGCGAGAAGCAACATTTCTCAATTGTTGTTTACTATAGGCCTTTTTTTTTCCCTCAGAATACTCATTAACCTATCCAGAGCCATGCTCAGAGAACATAGTTTGGAAAACTTTGCACAACATCTTGAGTCCATCTTATTCACTGTGCATTTCTAGCATTTAGCATAGTACCTGACAAATAATGGTTCCTCTCTATGTCAACAATTTCCAGATTGTTATTTCCAGCTCACGTCTTTCTCCAGACTCACACATCTAACAGTCTGTTCAATATCTTCACTTGATTACCTGATAGGCACCTCAAATTCACCATTTCCAAAGCTGAACTTGAGCTCTTCCCCACAAAACTGGTTCTACCTGCAGCCTTCTTGTCTCAGTTGATGCCAACCCTATCCTTCCAGTGGCTCAGGCCTAAAGTCTTGGAGTCATTCTTGACTCTTTTTTTCTCATCTAATATATCATAAAGGAGCATTTTCTCTACCTGAAAAATATATTCAAAATTCGACAACTCTTATACCACTGCAGGTCCTCACCTGGCCTATGAGTTCTCACTTCGATTCCTATGATAGCCTCCTCATACCCTGTCTCCCTGTGCGTGTCTTTGTCCTCTACTCTCCAATCTCAACATGAAGCTGAGCTGATCCTCTCAAAACAAAATAATATCACGTTCTTCTCCTCAAAAGCCTGCATTGGCTCCCCGTTTTATTCAGAATAAAAATCAAAGTCTTATAATTACATGGATGGTTCCAGACAATTAATGTCCTTGTTACCTCTCTGACTTCATATCTATCCATCTATCTCTTTGACTCTCTTCCAACTACATCAGCCCTCAAACTAATTGTCAAATATACCAGGTACACTCCTGCCTTAGGCCTTTACAATGCTGTTTCTCTGATCAGAACATCCTAACCCCAGAGATAACTTTTCCATCTCTCAAATATTTGCTAAAATCTCACCTTCACAATGAGGCTTACCCTAATCCCTCTACTTAAAATTCTAGCCCACTCCCACTCCCCCTTACCTTGCTTTAATTTTTATTTTTTTCATAGCATTTATCTCTACTAACATTCTACATAGTTCACAAATACATATTTTTTCTATCTCCTTTCACTAGAATATATGCTCTATATTTAGTTCACTAATATTGCCCAAGGTGCAAAAACAGGGCAGAGTATCCAATGCATGCTCAATAAGTGTTTGTTGAACTTTCAAATGAGTGTTGAAGGAGACTCAAAGCATGCTAGATGTTAAATATGCTCAGACTGTTTACTGGGGATCTTTCATGTGGTTCAGCTCTACTTACAGGAAGCCAAACACTACAGGCTTTTCTTCTCAAGTGAAGTAAAGATTGTACTTTCTAATGAATCAGACAGAGCCTGTGTGCTTTAATTCTGTAATTAATTCACCTGGTCAAGACAGATACTGTCTGAAGGACTTGATAGTCAACAAAATGTTGTTCCTCATGGAATTACTGAAATGTGGTTACATAGAAGAGTAATGTGCAAGAGTGTATGAGAAGATATACTCTAACCTCAGGTGACATAGTATTCTCTTAAAAATAAGAAAAAATTAGTCAGCTATACTAATATTTCCTTTATTCACTTATACTGGTGTCCTTACTCAGACCCTATCTCTCATTGCATGTGTAGCATGACAGGTATCTGAGGAAAGAAGGCGGTACACAGCCAGTGGCTCCTTCCCTCAGTTGTTCATTTCTAAAGTATCACAACATATTGTAGTTAAGTGTGCCAGTAAAGAAGATTTATAATTTCTATTATTTATGTGGAATTAGATAAACAAGCTACCAAAAAATCAGACAACTTATTACTACAGACTGAATTGTATTCCCTGCAAATTCACATGTTGAAGTCCTAACCCCCAAAGTGATGGTATTTGTAGATGGAGGCTTTGGGAGGCAATTAAGGTTAGATGAGGTCATGAGGATGGGGGCGCTGGTCTGATGAGATTAGTGCCCTTAGGAAAAGAGCAGAAAATCACTCTGTCTCTCTCTTAGGGAAGGCTATGTGAACACACAAGAAGGCAGACCTCTATAAGCCAGGAAGAAAGCTCTCACCAGAAAGTGACACTGACAACACCTTGATCTCAGAGTTCTAGCTTCCAGAACTGTGAAAAAATACATTTATGTTGTTAAACCACCCAGTCTATTGTATTTTGTTGTGGCAGCCTGAGCAGACTAGTATTATACAAACAGTGTCTTAAAAGATTTCCTCCATGAAATTATAGAGTAAAGATAACACTAAAAGTGCAAGCACAATGAACAAAATGAAAATGGCAGAGTGAAGACCTCACTTCTATGGTGAACTCTTTATTAGCCATATTACCAGGTAAAAATGATGCTCTATGATGATAAAAAACGTTGATAATTGTTGAAGGTGAGTGATGACAACATGTGTTTCATTGTGCTATTCTTACTGCTTTTATGTCATTTTAAAATCATAATTAAAAGTATAAAACATTTAAGTTGGCTAAAAAGATGGAATTGTCAAGAACATTATTTGAAATATAGATTATTTCAACACTAAATTTTTAGTGTTATCAACACTAAATTTTTCTCTAGTTGTTTATTATGTCTTGAGAGATTAGCTAATGAAGGTGTAAAGCCATCAGAAGTAGTAGCATTTTGTTTAAATCTTATGTATTTCATCTTTATGTCATCATTTTTAATTTCTATATATTTAGGTATGCTTTTATAATACATACAATACATCAGCACCATAGTAGGGGGAAATTATTTGTGTATAACTACATACATGTGTAGTAGGGGTGCAAGCTCCAACATTTTTATTGATGAGAGTATACAAAAAATTTAGGTGCTCATTGTGCTTAAATGATAAAAGGAGAAGATATGCAATATTTAAATATGGAGAATACCAATAAAGGTATTAAGGCCCAAATTAAGAGGGATGGGGCTAATAATATTAAGAAATATCTACAAGGTTAATACATACATGCATTGCTTGTATACACATACATTGTTTGTGAAGTCGGTAAAGCTCTTTGAACCCCTTTGGAATGAAAAGCAGATAAAACAATATATTATTAATGTTACTACTATATTGCATACTTGTGTTTCTGTATAAAGCTGCCAAAGGAGTCTTTTAATGGTCTCATTTTTTTATGCAAGTTATGCCAGTCTCCATTGAAGAGACATATTAATCTAAATTATTGAGATGAATTTTAATTTTCTTGGACAATACTAAAACTTTGAATGACTAAAGAGTAAAACAAAAAAATCAGCTTAGCAAGCTGAAAAATAACTGCGAAATGACCTGGGACAATAGAGAACATACTTTTGTACTCCTATGCTCTCATTCCATGAATCCATGGTGTGCAGATGTCCCACAGCAAAGCACTTTAAGTGTGATGGAAAGGCTAATGCAGGGCTGAAAGAATCCTTTATTTTTATCTTTATGTGACAATGGTTATGTTTTTTCTCATGCACGATCAAATACTTTTACTTCATGGCCTTAAATAAAAGCCAAAAAAATACCTCATTGCTTTCTTATCAAGAGCAACATGATTTGTTTCACTGATTTCGATGTGATGATTTCATTTTCTTTACATTAGCAGGCCGAGTGGAAACAGATGGATTAGGGGATTCCTGTGCTCCTTAATGGTCTATAGCCCAGAAAAGTAGGAGAAACTTGATTGTGGAAACTACACTTTAATATTATCTTTCTGCTTTTATTCCACATTCATTAATTTTCAAGAAACTACATGGACTCCTACAATATTCAGTCACACTCTTGACTCTGAAAGATAAAAACATCAAACTTACTAAAAGAGGTCACAGAGTGAGAGACCACATGCCCATTCATAATTGGCTGCCTAGACTTTCTGTCCTGACATCCATGTTTCTCCATTCCAATCCCGCCCTCACTTCCCAGGCCTGGCCGTTCTATAATATGCAGCTGAAAAGCTGTCTCCATCCAGAATGGGGAGCATTTGTGTTTCTCAACAAGCAACATGATTTACTAAAACACCTGACCCTGGGGACCACATGCCCAGAGGGAGTTGCTCTGACTTTAGTACCATCTCATCAAGCAATTCATGGCTTAAACTTTCCCATCTACAAAATCAATTACTTTTCCATGTGGCAGAACAAGGGGGTGGTATAGCATAGAAGTCAAGAGAACCAGGCCTGCTTTTGAAATCTGCATATGCTCAATCACATTTTTGCAGAAAACGAGTCACCAGAACTTGGCCACACATTACCTGACTGCTCTAAGTCTCACTTTTCTCCCTGGAAAACCAGGATGTTAATCATACCCATATCATAGACTTGATGTATGGGTTAAATAAATTACTCTATGTGAAACAACTAGAGCACTGCCTATGTCTGTGCTAAATATCCAATAAACAATAGACATGATCAAGCAGCAAGAACAAAATCATGGTACAAATTGCCCAAATCTGAGGACTCTCCGGTATTACTTGAAACGAAATAACTACATCAGTTTTCTATTGCGTAATCATAACGCAAAACCAAGAATACCTTAGGATTTATGAAAGCAGGAGAAACTAAGCAGTGTTACAATTTTACTATGGGATGTAGATTGCTTCAGCCAGCACCTAATCCATCAGGAAGCCAAAGAGGTAAAGAGACCATACCAGACCAGCCTGGTGTTTCTCCAAGGCCAGACCCTGTGAAGAGGAGCTGGTGGGTAACACCAGAGCCCCATCACACACTCCTTTCATGTTGCCTGGTAAGTCGTAGTGCAACACGTTCCCTGAGGTTTAGTTACGGGACTGAGCTATAAGTGTACCTAGATACAATGAGAATTTTGGTAGCTGATGTATATACTTTTATACTTAACCAAACCCTAGTCATTATAAACCGTTTTTTCTACAATGTGCATATCATGAAGAGTTTTGACTCCCAAAATAAGCTGTCGCTTAAATTATCCTTGAAAATCCCTTCAACAGATTTGAGTTCACCAGGACACAGATCCCTTGGTATTCAAAACCAAGAAGTAAGTTGTATTGTTTCTCTTTGTATTTTGAATGTGGCCTTCCTTCCTCTGGCAGTATATGAAGGCCAAGAGGTAATTTGACAAGAGATCATTTTTTTTTTCAGAGAAAATCTTGGAAATATTTTCTCACTTTGCTTAACTGGAGCAGTTGATTTTATATTAGTTAAATCTATGCATGTTATGACTTTATTACACTCAGCCATTATCAATTACTTCTTTTGCTATATTTATATATGATTCTATACTTGTAAAAGAGTACATCCATCAGATAGATCAACCAAACATGGTGATCAAGAGTCTCTGGATGGGCAGATCATCTGAAAGTCTGAAGTAGAATAGAGCACATTCAGGACTAGTTCCTGTCCCAGGGGGGCATCCCTGACTCTAAATCCCCAGTGAGAGCAGATGTTCAAAGAGTGGCAAGGTCTCTTCAGGCACCACTCCTCAGATGACACCTTCTGGACCTCTGAATGTTCTATGAAGGCCAACTGTGCCTAGCGAATACTTCCCCAGTCTTTCTCCAATTAACAATAACGATGCTTCTCATTTCTACAGTGATTTTCAGTTTACAAGTATTTCACATACGTGACTTCCAAAGTAAATATTTTCTTGGTATATGAGCACATTTGGAAAACTGAAACTCTCCTTGGATCACTTCCTTTATGCCAAAAGTAACAAATACAGGAGTAAACGAGGTTTTGGCTTAGACATCAGCAGGGGTTGTACCATTGGTAAGTGAAAGGTTTCTAAGCACTAAGTAACTTAGCAGACAGCCAACAGTTAATTTAGGCATCTTCTATAACTGCCCCTTTTTTGCTTCTAAGTTCATGAAAGGTGACTTGAAATCTAGTATGAAAAAGTCCTTTCTCCCTAAAGCTCATAACCCTTCCGATTACCATTGTAAATCCAAGGAATAAGACAATTTCTAGATTTTTTGTTTTGCAATAAGTCTTGCTTTTTTCTTCTGTGAATTAACAAAAGTATTAATAGTAATTATCTTTTAGAAAGACAAGCAAGACTTCTGCATTAATGCTACCTAGTTCAAGAGAATTTTCGTCAGCATATGAAAAACCTCTTCATTGAGAACCACGGCAAGATTTCTGAGAAGCAGGAAAACAAGGGTTTGTTGTCTCTCTTGCAATGTCATAAATGAAGGAGGAAATCAATTCTGCCATTTCAATTTGTATCAGCCTGAAGGTCAAGCAAAAGTATGTAGTAAATTCTGTTTCTGACTCAAGCAGATTGCAAATCCAACCCACTCCTTCCATTATGCAAACCTGTTTTGATCCCTATCACCCAAGAATGTCTTCCCCCACCATTAGCAGATTATTCTCCTGGTGGAGCGTTTACTGTAGGGTTTACCTCTGCTCATTAGGATCCCAATGGAAGGAAATAAACTCTAGTGATTATTTATTCCATTGAAAATTCTGTATCTAATCATAAATTCCCAACTAGTTAACACTGAAAAGGTAGTTCAGATTCTCCACTTGGCATCTCATGTAAAGCAGCAACCACTCACTTGGGAACATATTATGAAACTCTCTGAGGATGAGTCAAAGACATTTTTATTTTATTACAACACATTTAAGCAAGGAAAATGCCAATGCAGCACGTCAACATCTTAGCCCCCCTCCCATAAACAACGTTGCTGCTTGAAATGTTTCCTCTCTCTGATGTGCATGTTTGGCTTAATCAAAACCATGCAGAGAGAAAGGGAAAGGATGAAAAACAACAATATTTAATCTTGTCACATATTCTCAATCTTACATAAAGGTGTCTTCAGTGTTCTAACCCACAGTCAAAGAAAAATTTAAATAGTTATTAAGCACTACATTTGGATGGGAAAGAGAAAGGAATATCTTGGATGCTGGTGTTACCCACTCTACTCCCTTTTACCTGCTAATGCACCATCTCCCAGTTACTGTGAGATGCCTGAGGCCCCCTTCTTAGGAAATTGCTGATGCCCACTCCTTGAAACCTCAGTCAGCGATTGAATATAAAGAAGCTACAAAAAGCCTCACCCAGAGCTGAAGATGGGACCAACTCTTTGGTGTTTTCCATTGTATTGTGTTCTTCACCTACTTACAAGTTTCTGTTCTGAGTATGGTAAGTTTCTTTAGGAGGGGTTAAATTTATGCATGTGTGTATTTTCTTCTTTTTGACATGAAAAATTGCCAGCTACTCAACAGAATAAGCAAGGACAGCATATAACCTGGAGATACTCCTGGGCATGGTCTCCCTTAGAAGTCGTAGTGAAGACTTTTTATATCCTACCCATATCCACTCAGCCTTTTCAGAATCCACCTGCAAACTTCTTTCCTATGTTCAGGCCTCCCTGCATCTCTTTGTTTGAGAATGCACTCTGACTATAGATGGATGTTCTACCAGAAAGGCCAGCATATTAGCATGACCCTTAACCAATAAGGGATGTCAGTTGGTGGACCAGTATCCCAGTTTCCTTGTACCTCAGCACAGCAGTCCTGAAATGTCTCTGCAGTCTCTCAGAGAGTCCTCAGTCAAGGTGAGTCCCAATTGCCTTCATTGGTTATATGCTCATTAACTCACCTTCTAATATCTTTTCTCTCTTCTCTGACTCACATCCCAACTGTGCTTCCTAGAATTTTCTCCCAAATAAACCACTTGTACCCACCTTCTTATCTCAAGATCTGTCTTGGAGGGAATCCAGATTAGGACAGAAGGGTAGGTGCAGAGGCTATGACCTAATGACCTTGGAGGAGAAATGGTTCTTCCTAAACAGATGGTATTTGTTATGGATGGAAGGGACTTGGTGCTGGTCTCAATGACTGGACCCTGGAACTGACCTTAACTCAATACTGCTTATACCCACTTTCTCTTTGGGAAATGTCTGTATATGAGAACTGGAAGAAGTGATGGCTAAGCAATTTTTGGGTTGTGACATGGGTGTGTAATTATCCCTAGCACTGCTTCACCTACTTGAGGAGCCTGATGTTCACCTTTGGAGAGGCTTCACTACCATCATGTTATTGAGAAGATTCTGCTGTACAAGGAAGGAGATGCTCTCCAATGTGACACCCCCCAGACATCTCATATTCTTCCAGGATCTTAGGTGCCTTAGAGGCTCTGGCCCTGTAGCCTGGATTTCCATGGCCTCACACCAGCAAGGAATAGAGTTTTGGTAGATGTTAAACCAAAGATTCCAGGCAATTCAGCTAGGAACCCTTCCACAGAGGAACTCTGGGAAGGAAGGAGATGATCAATGAGAATTAGGTACTATGAGGGTGAAGCTTCCTAAGTACTTAGACTATTTGAGAAGTCAAAGACTTTGCATGCACTTTGGGCCTGGCTCACTGAGGCCTCTGTTATCTGAGCAGCTACACAGCCTTACATTGCAGTTGGCACAGTGATATATAACCAAGATAGGCTTCCCAGACAGACCATTTTAAATGGAACACAGAGCAATGGTACTGTCCCATTTCAAATGGTACGTATGGTAAGCATACTGACACTTTGAATTCAGCCCAGTGAGATGAGGCTGACCATATGTACCATTTGAAAATGGAAAACAGTGTTGTTTTCTGTCCTGTTTAAAACAGTAGAGCTGGTCAGCCTAAGAACACCAGGCTCCTCCCCTCCAGAAATACATGGATCCTTGACCAAGCAAGAATGCCATATGAGCCTGAGGGGTTTAGAGTTTTTGTACTTCCTTCTAGAGGTAGGTATTCAGACAATGCACCCAGGGAAGGATTGAAGTTGTAGCTGTTTGCAATAGGCAAGCCCTAACCCGGGAAGGGCATGCCTAGTGCATTAATTTTTCTTTATCCTCTTGATATTTGGAGTCAAACAAAACCTACTAAACTAAGTCTGAAATTTCTGACTAAGAACCAAAGCAAATAAAGAGAGGCAAATATGCAATGACTTAACCTGACTGGGAAAACATTAATATTTTAAAAGAAACCACAGTCTAAACTGTAAATATTAGAAACTGTGATTCTTTCCATGACATATTTCCAAATACTTGTCTGAAACTCGAACCACAAAGGAAATAAGATAAGACCAAAGCTTCCAGAAAGAGAAAGGAAGAAGCAAGGGGAGCAGCTGAGAGTGGACACGATCATCTCTGTCAAGTCAATTAAGAACACTTCACACACACAGCAAAGTGCTCTGAGCCTTCAGCATTATGACCAAAAAAACAATAAACAAGGCTGTAAACAATCATCGTCAGATGGCTCCACAGAGGCAACACGGTCGTCTTCAGAAAACTGGGATAATCTTCTTTATTATCCAGCAATCAGCCAGTCCCTACAGTTAGTACAGTCTACAGAACATGAAAGGTGCATTGACTGACACAGCTGTGTCCTAAAATTACCATACAGGCCAAATGCAGAATTTCCTTTGAATTATACCAGAATGCTGCTTCACCACAAGGTGAGTACTGCTTTTAGTCCTAAGCCTTTATCCCTAAAGGAAATTCACATCATAATTTCAGCATTTATCCATGAAAAGTTCTGAAATTCTTGACACAGATTGTGAGCAGAAATTAGATTAGTCTGTAAAAGTGGAACTGGGGGCTGCAGAGGGTGGGGGGTATCTCTAAATTGAGTTTGGTGATTGCATCTTAGGAGCTCCTTATTTCATTTCTCCTCCTGTGACTTCACCCTCAGTTAACCACCAAGTCTGGATTTATACCTTCTTGCTCCCATATATCTATCACTCCCACATCCTAATATCATCGACACCCTGCCTCGCATGAACCTAGGTTTTTATGGGATTTGGAGGGCCCTTGGCAGGGTGTGGGTGGAGTTCACACTGAGATGAAAAATTTCCAAGACCAACCATCCTACATAATCTTTATAGTTGCATGATTAGAGTCTCTCGTGTCATTATTTGGAAGGCAAATAACACCCCCAGCTTGAGAACACCTGTTGTCTCAATTATGAAGGCGTCTTAAACTTTTGGAGTTTACCCTCTCCATCTCCATTAGATCCAAGATTGAGGCAGTGTCCAAAGGGCCAGTGCTGGTTGCTTCCCACTAAAGCCAGGGCTTAGACAAACTCCCACATCAGGAACTCCATCCCAGTGCCTGGAGGCCAGCTGCTCTGGCTCTTTGGTTATATGAATATTTCAGTACAGACACACTGCTATTTTTCCCTCTGGATAGCTGAGCTGAGAAGGACTCCCAAATTCAGTCAAATATTATACCCCAACTATCTTCTCTGAGTCTAGCTATATCAGTTATCTATTGCTATGTAACAAATTCCTCACAATCTAGATCAGCGGTTCTCAACCGTCCTAATGCCATGACCCTTTAGTACAGTTCCTCATGGTGTGGTGACCCCCATAACATTATTTTCGTTGCTACTTCATAACTGTAATGTTGCTACTGTTATGAATCGTAATGTAAATATCTGATATGTGTTTTCTAATGCTCTTAGGAGACCCCTATGAAAGGGTTGTTCGACCCCCAAAGGGGTCATGACCCACAGGTTGAGAACTGCTGATCTCAGGGCTTAAAACAACCATGTGTATTTGCCTATTAGTGTGTGAGTTAGCTGCATAGTCTATGACTCTGGGTCAGGCTTTTCTCATCTTGACCAGGTGTGCTTACATGCCTGTAGTCACCTGGTGGTTAGTCTGGGGGCTGATCAGCCTAGGGTGACCTCATCACATGTCTCATAACTGTACGATGGCTGGAGTGATAACATCGACTGGGCCACACATTCCATATCACTCAATAGCCCAAGGTTATTCATGAACTGGTGGCAGGATTCCAAGCCAAAGTTTGGGGGGTAGATGCTATGTAGCAATCCAACATGGAGATTCAAACCCATATTTCAAACCATGTTCATAAAAACAGACAAATTTTTTTTCCCTATCAATATACCTCTCTGCTGCCAACATTCGAGTTTAGTGGGATTAATGGTAAGGTAAGGAACACACTGTTCCTTACACATCTGCCCTTCTCCTTCCCCTCTCAGGCCACAGAGCCATGCGAGATTACTTTCTTTTGAGAGCATCCTGAGGCCTGGGCTTGAGGCTGGTATATCAGGAGGAACCCCCACAACCAAAGTGGAATTACCTTCTGTGGGGCAGGCCCCTTATAGTACAGGCTTGCCCTGCTAGGTGACTGTTCAAGGAACCCATCTGCATCAGTGGTGAGAGGCTGCGTTCAGCTTCAGTGAATTTTTTTTTTTTTTTGGAGACTCTTTCAACACTTTTGCCCATTTCATGATGGGTGATTTACATGAACAACTCACAGCATGACAATGCACCCGCCCACACCGTGCTTGAATGTTCATCAGTCTTTGACCAAAAAGTCATGACCCCCATGCCCCACCCTCCCTATTCACTCAATTGCACCCCAAGTGACTTTTTGTTTGTTTGTTTCCCAGGATGAAAAAAGTCCCCTAAGTGAAAAATTTTGCTTATGTGGAAGAGGTGAAACAAAAAATAGCAGAAGCACTAAAAGGCATCAAAACCAATGAGTTCAAAAACGGTTTTGAGCAGTGGAAAAATGTCTCAATACACATATTGCATCAAACAGAGAGTACTTTGAAGGTAACTGAAGTTTAAGCATGTAAGAACAAATACACCAATTTTCTATAAACAAATTCCGTGGTTTTTTGGGTCCCCTCTCATACGGTCCTTTCTGCTGCACACAGAGGGAAGGAACTGTGACCCTTGATGGGAAGAGCTGCAAAGTCACATTGTAAAGGGCAGGCATACCTTTTCCAGAAATCTATCCTACCTGGTATCAAGGATTGCTGAGGTACAGAGAAAACCTCTTTCTCTCCCAAGACCTGACTACATTTCTTATCCCAGGAATAATTGAAATTTCTTTCACAGAATCCCCATCTTCTAACAACTAAGCGTTAAAGTAAATGCCAGTTATCTTCAGAAAAATAGTAAATCATAATTCAAACCAGTTGGCCCTGTATAGTTCAGAGAAAAGGTGTTACAGTAGCACTGAGGGGGAGAAACAGGCATAGACATTTGTGCACCTGCCTAAAGCCAGCTACCTCTCTGCACTGTCCTCACTTGGGCTCTAAGGCCCTGTGCTTCACTAGGCTCCCATGGGTGGCTGAAATTGCTCTGACTTTGTGGAAGAAGGGGTGATTGTCACCCTATGCCTCTTTCCACTTTCAACTCAGACACTTTCTGGAAAAAAGAGAATGGCATGACTGTGTTGGAAGGAGACAGGAAGAGAGAACAGGAGATACCTATGAACACCTCCTATGCTCTCTAACCTCAATCTATCAATCCAAATCTGGTAGTGTAATTGCATCCTGACTCTTAGACTCTACACAGTGAAACAACACCATCCTTCCCATTACGCACTCCTGGCAACTAGCACTTCCACATATGTGAGAAGCTCCCAGGTGTAGGCTCCCATCACAGGCTCCAGTACACACCTGAAGGTGAGATTGGCAGCTGGTTATGCATTTGAATTTCTACTATCAAGGATGCTATGTTTCCCTAAGCCACCTTTATTTTATACCCTATCTCTGCTGTATCCAAGACATTTCCTCCAAATGCCAGAGTATAGTTCCAAGTGCAATCATTCTTAGAATGAGTTTGGGTTGTTTTTTTTTTCCTAAGTCAAAAGAGCCAATACCTTTGTTTCACTCATTTATTCATTCATTCTACAAATATTTTGAACACCTACAATATGTCAGACACTTTTCTAGGAGTTGAGGATATAGTCGTTAGTGAGATCCAAAGTCTCTATACTCTCAGAACTTTTGTTTTGGCCAGTAAGAAAGGTAATTAAAAATAAGTTAATAATAGTCTCAGATAATTGCTTTAAAGTAGATGCAAGAAATAAAGTAAATATGAGAATAGAATGTGAGGGAGGAGAGACTTATAGTAAGAATGCTTGGAGAAGGCTTCTCTGAGGAAGTGATATTTGAAGAAAGACCTAAAGGAAGTGAGAAAGTAAGCCATGTGACTACCTGGAGGGGAAAGAATTTCAGGGAAAGGAAATGCTTCCAGTGCATAGATCCTGCAAAATCACTCAGGAAGAAAAAAATCATTTCTCATAGCCCATATTTCTTCTGTTCTTCAAACATTCCATGATGATTAAAATTATTTTAAAACTCTTTGATATTTACACTTCCGCTAATAAAATGTTGACAAAAAATACGATAAGGCTAGAAAGTGTATGAAGTGTTAGCGGAGGGCTTGCTATCCCAGCACGTGCTTTTTCTAAGTGTTTCCCAGCCAGCTTCAATGAGGTCCTCTTTGGAGTCCTGCACTAACAAATTTCTTGGAAACTTCACTTCCAAAAGAAAATAGAGAAGAATCAAACTACATTTGTGCACTCCTTTCCACAGCTGTGATCCAAGGGGATTTAAGATAATGGAAGGGCAAAGCCAGAGACCGATAACAACAGTTAAGGCCTCCCCCAAACACCTGCCCACAGAAAGGCCAGAAGCAAGGGCAGGACAGGAGGGAGGAAGAGCCAGGATACACAGGTGGCTTTTGGAAGAATTCCCACTTCCATGCCCAGCTGGCCATGAGCAAGGCCATTAGCACCACCTGCAGAAGCCATGAAGCCATGAAGAAAATCAGAAGGCCCTAGTGGAATGAGTCTTTTAAGAAAAGCACAAAACTTCAGGTGGTGCCCATAAAAGTGAAATGGGAATTTTCAGACCTGATCCTCCTAGAAACTCTCAGGCCCTTGGGAGAGATGGGGCTGACAGCATCCAGAACTGAAAGGGTTCTAATAGACACCTTCACTATTTAACTACAATCATGTGGTTATTCACCATGTTTCTCTTTCATCCTTCCATCATACCTATTCATGGCTCTCTCTCCTTTTCTTGTCATTGTTCTTTTCCTTGCTCCATCACGTATCCATTATTTTTCTTTCTGCTCTACGTTAGCCTCATTATTGTTTACAAATAATAATGAGAAATAAGTTTAGAAACTTATTATTAATATTTAGAAAGTAAATGTTGTAAAAGAAATAAAGTATATAGTTATACAGAAATTCCAGTGAATGAATTACTTTCCTATCTACAACAGTGCTCCAAAGTTGAATTGACAATGGCACCATCAATGTCTGCTGGTTGCATCTTCCATCAGTATAGGCCTTTGAGTGGACCCTGATATTATATACAAAGTGCTATTTGTGTTCTTAGTAATCACCCTCCTGGGAATATGTGTTTAGGAAATAATTCAATAGAAGCCAAAAAAAAAAAATGTCACATGCATACCAATGTTCCTTGTAGTGTTATCTGTGACAAAAAGGTAGAAAACGATGTGTCCAACAATACTGTAATACTGTAGCAAACTCTGTTAAAATGACTCAATGAAATTTATGTGTTCATTAAAAATTTTAATTATAAACACTATGTTAGAAACACGCAAAAATGTATGTTGTATGAAAAGAGCAGAACACAAAATTCTATTACCATCTTAGTGCAGTTACGTGAAACCATATTGGAAAAGTCATATTATTACAAAAATAAGACTAGTTTTTTCCTCTTACATAAGTGGTGCAAATAGACTCTTTAAAAATCTTTTAATATTGTTACACTGTTTTTAATGTATATAATATTAATAAAAGGTATGGAAACTTTATTAGGAAATTCAACACGAATCAATTGTAATTCCTTGCCAGTAATCCCACAAAACATGAATTTTAATGTCTTTGCCTTTATGATATGTTTCTCTTCCCCTGTCACTTTCCTCCCACCCCCACACTCTCAATATCAAGTGGGGGAAATGCACTTTATTTCATTCCAGCCATTCTGGGCAGACATGTTACATATGCTTCACATCATGGTCCCACATTATTCAAACAAGTTTATCTCCCATCACATCCTAAGTGGTATGTACTATAGCAGGGCCAGGCTCCTCGATTCCATCAACCACATCTCTCATCCACTCGCTCCTACCTCCAACTCTTCCCATACGCAGCTGGGATACCATGTCTTTTCTCCCTCATCTTTGAATCCTGACCATCCTTTGAGCCTGTAACAACTCTCCTAACCTCCTCAGCACTCCATGATCTCTTCAAACCACTAACTTTTCCAACACTGGTTATCCTTTCCATATGATCCATATTGCGTATTTATTTCACAACTTATTCTTATCTGTCCAATTCTACTGTAAAACCCTTGAAGGTAGAAACTAAATCTGTACTTGACCTTCAAGCAAAGCTCTTCACAATCCTTTGCTCAGAGTTACTGAATGATACTGCTTATTAAGTGATCAGTAAGAGAAGAGCAATAAAGAAGCATGTGGGAACTAAGAGATAGATTTCCATACCTATTCTACATCTTGTCTACCTGTCAGACACATATTTAAGTGATCCTCATTAACTATTGCAAAATGTATGTGGACATCCATAAACATGAACCCATCTGTAGCTCATTTTTCAAGCCTATTAATCAGCACAGATGAATATGTAATACTGATGGTATTAGTGCTGATTTTTATAATGTTCTAAAGATTAAAAGCTATAGGTAATATCATTAGTAATCTAATTTATCAGTGGAGTAAATCTGTAGATCTAATGTTGTGGTTATAAAGAACAGCATGAAAAGTTTTTTGAAAATAGATGTTTTGAGTAATTTTATCTGACATATTAAACCATGAAAAGATCTGAGTTAGAATTGCTTAATAGAACACTTAAGCATGCATATTAAATGAATCATATTTGTGACTTTTCAAAAAGCAGACTATTACATATTCCCAAATGGGAAATTTATGCTGTAGAATTAATATTATATGTTGCAGATTCATAAATCACTGACTTTATTAAAGGCAGAGTAGTCTGGTTAAGAGAAATTGAGCTGCAGAGTTAGGAAGATTGGGGTTCAAAATTCAATCTTCTATGTGACCTTGAGAATGTTACTTAACCTGCCTGTGCTTCAAATTCCTCATTTAAAAATGTCCAGGGCTGACACATTCACAACATTACTTTGAAGATTAAATGGTATTATATATGCAAAGAACTTAGAACAGGCCCTACCTAGTACATGGAAAGCAGTCAATAAAAGCTATGTATTGTTACTGATCTTAATATCTTTAAATTGTCATTTTTATCATAAAAGAATGCAATCACAATATTATTCCTGTTAGTAGGTCAAACCTGCACCAAAGTTAATATAAAGTTCGTGAACATTTTCAACTGGACATAGCAAGACAACTTTTACAGCCCTCTTGATGTAACGAACCCTGGCTAACATCCCTCACTGCAACCAACACAATTGTAGTAATAGCAAAGAGCCTTAATGAAGCAACGCTGTAGCAAGGAAATGTCTTGTCAAGAAATCACAATAATTGTTCGATTTTTTTTTCTCTTCCTCAAGAAAGCTAACTGGAAGCATGTTCAATCTTAATGGACCAATGGTAAAAGAGAAGGTCTTGTTTTCTCTGTTGGAGGTTTATCTTGATATATCACCCATAAATAGAATTTTAGCTCCCTGATCAGGGAACCTCTTAAATGGCTGGGCTCTTTTCCTGGATGCAGTCTGTTACACTGCATTCACCACCTGGAAAAATATTCAGTTTTAATGAAGCCTGACAGTTTCCAAATACAACATTGTTTAAGCAGCAAAGATTGAGTTTGTTTTCAATATGAGAAAAAAAATCTCAATTAGATGGAAAAGGAAACAGTTCAAGAATGCAACCTCCCATGTGTGATGTATTTAGAGACAACTAATAAGAAAGAGACACAGAGAAGAAAGCAAAGAAATGTTTATCCAAAATCCTCTTGGAAGCAAGAGAAATCCTCTCAAAACCAAAGGAATCATGAGAGTAGAAGAAAATGATGTACAATGTTCTATATAGCTATAATAATGATGATGATGACTTTATAACTGCACACAGCAGAGCAACTTTTAATCTTTTAATTTTCAAAGTATTGCTTTGTATCCCACACAAACAAATATACAGGAAAAATATCTTGAAAGCCTTGAGTGACCCCACATCGACCAAACCTAATGGCTACTCTGACCGTCTGGGCCACTCAGGACTTGCTGATGCTGCTGACCCCACTGGGACTCATGTTCTCCTTGGGTTGGAGACTGTCTTCTCAGACCTCTCTCATCCTGTTCTTGCCTCCTAAATGTACAAATCCCATCAAAGCGCAAGCCTTCTCATCCTATCTCTTGAGGAATGCATCAACTCATTCCTGTACCAGCTATCAGTACTGTGGAGAAGATTCCCAGAGCCACATGCCAAGACATGTTCTCTTCCTGAGCATCAATTCTGCATCTGGGCTGCCTTCATGGAGAGGGTGGGGTTTAGATTGGATTTGACAGCTGGTTTGATTCAGAGAAGTGGAGTTAGAAAAGGAGCA
This sequence comes from Lyroderma lyra, assembly GCA_004026885.1. Taxonomy (NCBI): domain Eukaryota; kingdom Metazoa; phylum Chordata; class Mammalia; order Chiroptera; family Megadermatidae; genus Lyroderma; species Lyroderma lyra. The sequence continues at coordinate 53,407 of PVJL010006507.1, forward strand.
TTATAGGTGGGACGATGACCATGGGAAGATTGCTGAGATGCAGAACAAGCAATGTCTGGATAACAACGAATGTCTCCAAGTAATTCTTATGCTTTTAAAAAGACTTTCAGAAAAAAGACTTTTCCACTTTCTAGAGCCTTCTGTTTTTCTAAATGCCTGGTGCTTTTAGAAAATTTTCTAATTTCTAGTGCTTACCATCCAAAGTTTAAAAATGAATCAAAAGATGCATAAGCCCCTTTCTTACCCTTAACTCTTAATGACACCAAAAAGAATGTCCCAGATCCCCAGAGTTTCCATATCCAGAAGTCTTACCTCCCCAAGCATCACCCCCATTGCCTAATCTCACCACAAGTACCACTGGGCATAGGGAGTGTGATACAATTTACTTGGGTCTTCCAATTCTGAAGCAATGGTTTGACTCCTCCTGAGTCCAACTACTGGTCTTCAAACATTTTCTTGCAAAGTAAGATCACCTCACCACTCTCAGATTTTTACTTCTTGCCCTCCTTTTTCCATAGAAAATCAGGAAAAGGCAGTTAGTGGGAATTTGAGGGAGCTGTCCAGAATGCCATTGTTATCTTCCGATACCTGTCTCATGGCTTATAACACAACATTTGATGAGAGGTCAGCAGAAGACAGACAGCTTTTTAATGTTAGTGAAAGAAAGGAAAGCTACATTAAGTCCTCATTCCACTACATGATACAAAGCACGGTCAGTATTTCCCTGAAGCAGAAAGTGACAACTGGATGAATTTTCCCACTGGGACATCCTGAGTTCAAAACTGGAAATAACCTAAACTTCCTAACCCACAACTTTTGCAAAAATAACTTAGCTCCAAGGACAGATGTCATTTAATACATATTTTTCTGCATGTGAGAAGAGATACAACACCATGTTTGCATATAACCATATGCAAAATTTTAAAAATTATTACTCTTGGAAACTTATATATATATATATATATAACTATTGAATATATCTCAAGGTTAATAGCTTAGATCAGAATTTTTGTTCTTCATCTCTCTATGAGCCTATCTTTGCATGCATGAGTTTATGCTAAACATATTTTAATCTACCCTTTTCTCTAGCCACATTTATTTCTCTCTAAAGAATTTATTTTAAAAGCATTTATAGATTCCATGGTCAAAGGTTAGAACACCAGCATTGTTTGTCTGCTCAAAACATTACATTATCTTCATTGCTTTGGATTAGATATAGCATGCCCATCATAAATCCATTCTAGAAGCCCATTTTCCCATCTGCCTTTATATCTATCTTAGTATCTTTTTATCAAAAGATGTTTTAATGCCCACAGTGAAACTATAATCCATATGCTAGTTACAAGCTTTTGAAAAAACATAAATCTTCTGACATCTGCTTTGTATTACAATGATAATAGTTCCAGAACTACCTGAGAAATCAGACAAAATATGAAAACATTTACTTGAAGATATTGGAGAGTTGCCATGGTAACCAGGACTCTAGAAAGAAGAGAACTGTAAGGAGGTGAGCTGACCTCAGGACATTTGCTGAGTCTTTTCTTCATGGTGAATTAGAATCTGAGAAACTAGGCACAGAACAATGGCTAAGAGGTAAGGAAGCCACTAGAAGCTTTGGAAATCTCACAGGATAGCGAGAAAAAGGTACTGTTTGGAGCTACCAGATTAAGCAGTACTAGAATGACCAAGCATCTGGAGAGAAATGAACACAGGGACAAATTCTTAAGGTTCTCAGAGCAAGAGACTAAAACAACAACAGCAGAAAACTGGTGAAAATATACCAGTTTTCAACAATCTGATATGCTGATGGAACAAAAATTACAATTTAGGAAGAACCTGGAAAAGAAGGGTTGGGGGGTGGGTCATTATAAATAGCCCAGGCTTTCATTACTAAGAACAAGGATGAACAAAGGGGTTAGTGGAGGCTTAACAACCTGCAACCCAGCCTTGGATCAGTGCTGTGTCTGGTCAGGTTAAGGGAACCTGCCCCACTCAGGCTGCCTATCTGAGGGTATGGTAAACCCTCTCTAGAAGAGGTGAATGCTTGAGTCTCTACAGTTTTTATGTACAATGTTTGGCATTCCATCAAAAACCACCAGGCATACCAAAGAAGAGAAACGAGAGAGTACAAACACAACAGAGACAAATTTATATGTGACCCAGTTAATGAAGCTATCCAGAAATGGATATTTTAAATAACTATGATCAATTTGGTTTTTAAAATATAAAAAAAAGAGAATTTCACCAATGAACTGTAATATATTTTTGAAATGCATCTAATAGGAAATCTGAAACTAAAAATTTACAGTAATAGAAACTAATAATCTAATCGATAGGTTTTATAGTAGATTAATACAACCCAGAAGAGTGATGATCCAAAGGATGGGGAAAGAATAAAATATCCAGGTTGAATCCCAGAGAACAAAACAGTTTGAAAAATACAGAAGAGCATTAGCAAAACAGGGTGGACTTTGAAAACGTATAGAACATCTGTAATTGAGTCCATAAGGAAATGGTAGAGTGGGATAGAAAATATATTTAAGTAGATAATAGCTGAGAATGTTCCAAAACTTCTGAAACATAGCAAACAGTTTAATAAAATCCTACAATCACAACCCAGGATTAATATAATAAAATCACAACTACACATATCAATTGAAAACTGATGAAAATCTTAAAAGGAACTGGAGGAAAAAAGACACATTACCTTCAAAAGAGTAACAATATGACAGACTGTTGATTTTTCAGTAGAAAAATGTAAAAGCCAGAGACTAATGGAACACTAAATACATACCATATGTATTTATTATATTATAGATTATAGATTATTATGTACATATTATATAATGTACATATTGTATATATACTATGCACATAGCATGCATAGTATAGATAATAAATATATATTGTATAATAATATAAACATATCAGACATACTATATGTATATTATTAATGTACATTTTACAAATATAAATACATTTATATTATATGTAAAATACATATTATATCTTTTATTATATAAATTTTATATAAATATTGAATTTATATTTGTAATATAAATATTATTTATACACAATAGTGTGTATAATATATATATTATACAATAAGTATTTATTATATATAATATGCATGCTATGTGCATAGTATATATACATTATGTACATTATATAATATGTACATAATACATGTATTATTTACAAATATATAAATTATTTATATATACATAGTATAAATATTGTCACATTACTATGACAATAATAATGCAAAACAGGAATAAACAAAGTAAAGTTTCTAGCATTATTTGGGAAAAGGTAACATGACAATAAATCAAGAATGGATTTTGTAATTCCTAGAGTAACTGCTAAATAACAGTAAGAGAATATAAAACTGAAAGCTTAATAAAGAAAAGTATAGAACAAAATGGAAACAGAAGTCAGCAGAAAGTTGACATTAAAACCTGATAAGATCATTACAAAAAGGGAAAATTATAGCCAATCTTTCCCACGAACATAGGTCCAAAATGCCTAACAAAATAATACCATATCCAATTATGCATAAAAATGTAAGGCATTATTTCTAAATGGGTTTTTCCTCCCAAAATGCAAGATTAGTTATTATGCAAGAATTACTCAATGCAATTCTCATATTAGTAGAAAAGAAAATGGGGGATAGAAGTCACATGATCACCTCATGGATGCACAAAGCACATTTGAGAAAATTTAACACCTGTTCATGGTTTAAAACAAACTATTGGAAACTAAAAATAAAATGAAATTTCCTTAATCTCAACAAAATATCCACAAAAAGCCCACAGTGCCCATTATACTTTGTGGTTAAATATTGAAATCTGTTCTTCTTCAATTGGGAGTGATACTAGGATATCAGCTATCACCACTTTCATTCAACAATGTATTGGGGTCCTAGCAAGAAAAATAAATAAAAGGCATATGGTATTGAAAGAAGGAAGTAAAACTATTATTATTTTCAGATGATGTGATGGTATATGTAGAAAAAAGATCTACAGACAAACTATAAGATTACTGAATTTAGTAATTTTATTGGATAACATGTCACTATACAAAAATCAATTTGGGAATGCAAATTAAAATCACAATGAAATGCCATTAGAATTGCTAAAATGGAACAAAAGTGATTATGTTAAATGTTGGCAATGATACAAAGCAGCAGGTTCTCTCATATACTGTTATGGAACTGTAAATTTGTACAACTAACTTGAAAAACTGCCTGGTGGTATCTAATGAAGCTGAATATATTCATACCCAGTGAACCAGAAATTCTACTCCTATACACACTAGAACTGCACACATATGTGCATCCTTCCCCACTCCTCCAAAAAAAACTGTGTACAAATGTTCATAATAGCATCACTTACAATACCCCAAAACTGGACACAACCCATTTGTCCATCAACAGTAGGACACATAAATAAGTTTGGTGCATTGATACAATGGAATATTATGCAATCATGAAAACAAACCACCCAGTTCCACATGGACGCATGTCCATGTACATATTTGTGTCCATGTCACAAATAAAATGTTGAATAGGAGAAGCCACACACAAAAAGTACATATTCTATGATTCCATTTGTACACAGTTCAAAATAAGGCAAAACAAATCTATAGTGATAAAAATTAGAATAGTGATGAAGTTTGGGATGCTGATTTCTGGGAGACATCACAAGTGAGGCTTCCTGAGTGGTGGTTAAATGGGTATGCTCCCCTTGCAAAATGTATTGAACTGTATGCTTATGATTTGTGCATTTTTATGTATGTGTCCTATCCTTCAGTAAAAATTTATAAATGACATCAATAAAAAATCACCATTTCTTTAGTGAATGTCTTCTATGTACAAGAGATTCTGCTAAGATTTATGGAAATATAAGACATTTTGAATGGAAGGGTCACATTTGACTTCTGCAATTACAAAGGGTGCTCAAAGTGGTTACCATCAGCATCCAGACACTTCTGATTACAGCAAACTACTGCTTGAGCAACATTGACCAAAGTGTTCACTTGTATCACTGTGCATGCTGTTTCAATTTCTTCCCAAAGTACTGCCAGTGTAGCCAGTTTTCTACGATACATCACATCCTTTAAGGTCCCCCATAGGTAGAAGTCAAGGGATGTTAACTCAGGAGAACAGGAGGGAAAGTCAGACAACATTCTCGAATTTCAAATATGACTTCAAAATGGTCTTGTGCTCCTTGAACAACAACCATGTTTCTGCCATTTTCTTTGACTGTCCTGCCTGCTGCATGGTGACGCTAGCATTCATTTGATTAAAGCAATCTTTTGAGCAAACACCATACTACACATTGCTACTGTAATTCAATTCAGCTTTAAAAAGTAATACGCAGACATCATCCCTTTAAACGTGTATACATTTTTTAGCACCCTGTACATGTGAAAATAGAGTTAGGACACAGAATCAAGGGAGAAGTGAGTGCAAGACTATAATTAGAGCTCTAACCACATGGAAGTCATGGAGATTTCACAATTCATGTATATTCTGATTCTGCATGCTTTCTATAAGACTCCTGAGAGATATTCAGGGACAATTGTCACATAGTTGACCCTCAAGTTCCTGTAAGTGGATTTTCCCCCTCAATTGGTGTCTTCCTACCTCCGTATCAGTTTGGGGCACAGTTGATCATCCTCTCTGGTGGTAAACCCTCACCTCTATAGTGATGAAGAGCCATAGGTCAGAAACCGGACCAACCAAATTCAAATCCTGGCTTCGCATTTCACAAGGTGTAAAACTTTGGGAAAATTAGTTACCTCTCCAAGACAGTACAATAGGGGTAACAGTAGTCTATAACTTTTGGCTTCACTGTAGGCCAAAATGTTTGGCACACAGGAAGTTCTTAAGAAGTATTGCCTACTGTTCCTCAGACCCTGGATTTTAATTTAGGAAGAAATTAGCAATACATGAGGTCCCTCTTCAAGAAGCTCACACACAAAGGGAGATAGACAAGGAAACAACTAGCTATTAACACATGCAGTCCACTAAAAGCTAAGCTATAAGCAAGGAGTAAAGAACAATGCATTCTAGTTATGGCAATCAGAGGTGACAACTGAGTGTCAAAAATGCATAGAAATTTTTTATGCCTGGAAATAGCTGTGGCATAGGAGAGGCTATTAGTTGTAAAGGAGACCAGTAGAAAAGAAGGTGCATCTAAACAGAAGGAACATTGTGAGTCAGACAATAAAACCACAGATTGAGCTGTATTTGGAAAACATCAATGTGGTTCAGTGTTAAATAGAAACTAATTTAACACCAAAATTAGTGTTAAATTAGCATCTTAACAAGTATATATTACATTTCAAAGTCAAGCAAGAAATATTTTTAAGTGCCTTTTGGTTTAAACATTCTGGTCTTATTATCATTATCCATGCATTGGTTGCCCAAAAAAAGACAATGGCTTATTTCTCTATTAAAAAAGACAACCCCAGGGAATTGTCTATAGCCTTATGCTAACAATGTTTGGGCTCCAAATAGAAAAAAATCATGGTGGCCAAATTTAAAGAGCAACCCAGATCTCTACGGGGCAAATCTAGATTTAGAAGCAGATTGTGAATTACCCAAAATGTAGCCAAGTAGACATTGCCTTCATGCTGGGAAGATTGGAGAGGTGCTCAGAAACCAAGAACAGAAACTAATGTGATCTGCTAATCATTAAAGCAGAGGGCTTCTCTGAAATCACATGCAGAAGCTGCATTCTGTCTGGCATTTCTTAGTCGCCACTAACTCCCAGACTCACCAAATGTTAACATCCGGATTAATGCTTTTATGAGCAACGATCCTTGCCACACCCAGAACACATGGGGGAGCAAACAGACACATGATTGTGTGATTTAGTTAGCATTGATAGTATGCTCCAAATGGGAAACCCAATCTCCCAGGTTAACTCTGGGAGAGTATCATAGTACCAAACACTTCTGACATGGGGAATTTGGGGGTCTGAGCACAGAGCTAGAGTGGGGTGAAGGGTGAAGGGTGGAAAGAAGGGAAGACAGGGAGACGGAGGGGAGAGCAGAGAGCTGAGAATCTAGGGTTCTTTGTCCACCATTCAAAAATTTTCTATTGTGCTCTTATAACCTTCCTAACTCTGCATAAAACCCTGAGGTTAAATTAGTGAACACAATGTGATTTCTGCCCTTTAGGATTCAAATTCTAAATCGATAGGAAGAAACTTGATTTTATATTATGATATATGACAACTTGTGCTACAATAGAGTGTCACAACACACAGTGAGAAGACGACAAAGGGTTGATCAAATATTCCTAGGCTGTGGACTAGGAAGAGAAAATACCATTGAAGTTGGTGCTGAAAAGATGAACAAGATTTTAACAATTAGAGCAACATTCACAAAGATCCAGAAGTAGGCCAATATGCTTTATTGGCCCTGGGATCATCACCAACATTGTATAGGCCAGTTTCTTCTACGGAAGGGAAAGTTAACATATTCCTGCTGGACCAGAACTAACTTGGGATAATAAAGTCATACGACTCCCTGGGTGGAGCAACAGGTCAGAAATCTAAAGCAGCCCTTTGGTTCTTTTCTTGGTTGCCACCTCCTTCTAATGTCCTCCTCAGGAGACTGATCCCTCTTTTTGGACACACATAGAGCATGGTGGGCGTGGGGTGGACCAGACATACCATTTCAAATGGAACAGAAGACAACAGTATTGTCTTGTTTCATAGGGTCAGCCAAGGGTGGGGGGAGCCCACCAGTTTGATTGGTAGGGTTTGATCCATTCCTGGAATCTTAGGCTTGAAGATCATGAGTCATTTCCACCGGTCAATTTTACAGTAAGATAGATTTCTCAATATTGACTACTTGAAAACTCAATGTAGACTTCTGGCATGTAAAGTAGTATCATTTGACTTGAAAATTCAGTTGATTATTTACTTGGAAGTGCATAAGCCTAATTTTCTGTCAATGAATCTAGAAGCAAGGAGCCAGGCCCATATACCACCCCCAGCCCCAGCAGCACCACTTATTGCTTAGGAGATCCAGTGTTTTTATGGGGCATTTTAGAGAGGAGTGCAGTGAAGTCAATCGGAACTCAGGCTTTCTGAAATCAAACATGAATATCATTGACTCGAGCTGACTTTTTCCTGCCATGGAATTCTTAAGTATATAAATTTTTACCGTAATCAAATTATTTCAACCTTGCAAATAAGTGCCCAAAATGAAGCCGCCCATAAAATGACTTTTTAGAAGTCTGCTAGCTTTAAAATATTAGGCATTGATTCAACATTGCTCTGAGTGAGGAGATACTGATGTATTTCAAAAAATGAAATAATATGTCTCCAGAATTTAAAGGGAGAGAGGTTCTAAGAAATACTTTCATGAGCTTTTACCACATGATACTACGACCTATTACATTCTATCATCAGTAATGCCAGTGACCTGGCAAAATGGAAAAAGGCATCAGATAAACCGCAACAGTGAGATCCTCCTGTAGGATCATCTCCAAGTAATTTAGACTCCAGGAAGCTTCAAAGAAAAGCACTGACATCTTGGTTTACATTGCACCAAGCAAAATTTGGAGAGTGTGAGAAGGACAAATGCTTAACTATTATTCAAGAGAGAAAGCTGATGATTGTTTAGCTTCTTCCACCCCATTATTTCAGGAATTTCTCTGTGAAAGTTTGACTGTAGCTTTCTTGATTTTCTCAGAATTGAAGATGACAAAAATAGCCTTTAATTAACCAGCTACAAAGTCTAATAATGGCTTTTCTTCACCTCTGGGCAATTGCCTTGTGCTGGTCTGACAAGGTCATTCCCCAGTCTTTTAAAACAGTAATTTGTTTACTGACAGATTTTTTTCTTTTTTCAAGTAATAAAGATGAAGTTTTGGGTGTGAGAGGTACCTGGCTTCTGAGAGCCAGCAGACAAACCCAAAGGTCCTGACCCATGTAAAGCAAGTCCTGGCCTGTGAACACGTCAGAATGACATTAGCCGGGTATTTACAAAGCACGGCCCTGAGTGGGTCCATTATGCCTGGTCTAATGGAACTGCATTCCTCTAAGTGCTTTTTAAGTTGTGTAGACTGCATAGCCAATATTCCTTCAGGGTACTCTGAGGCTTGATGGCCATAAGTAGCGAGCTAGGCCCCCCAGGGCCATCTTGGACTGCTTTGAGGTACACTGAGACAGGAGGCTTGAGTCCATTCTGTCTTCTGTCACCACCTATCTACTTGTTTGAGCTTCTGTTATCTTTATTTATTTAACTTTCCAAAATTAGAGAGCAGAGAACAAATTAATGTCACCATCTTTCCATCATTTGACTATTCATCATTTGACTATCATCAATTACTTCCATCCATTGACTATCTCCCATGCACTCATACTGTGCAAAGTACTTCCCTGGGCTAACTTCAATTGATTCCCCTCCTAACCTCATGAGTTAGTACTATTACTATCACCATTTTTACAGTAAGAAAAGCAAGAATTCAGGAGATGAAGTCACATGTCCAGGGTTACAAAAGTAGTGTGTGCTTCACTATTGTTAATTTCATTGCACAGAGAAGGAAAGTCAGCTTCAAGAAGTTAAATAGCTTGCCCAAGGTTACAGAGCTAGTTAAGTAGTGCAACTTGAACAAAGTCTATCTGAAGTTCAAGCCAGATTCTTTCTTTCCTTTGATGCCAAAGGCATTTGGTTTAGCATCTTTCAGAACTCAGGAGGATCATTAGGACCATGTAATCTTCACTTTACAAGCAGGGGTTTTAATTGGCTAAGGTTAAATGACTAGTGGTCAGTAAAATATAACTCAGTTTAGGACTCTTATCACAGGACTTCACCCCTATATCCCTGAACAAACTCTCACTTGATTTTACTTAAGTGAAAAAGATCTAAAGATTGAATAAGGTCAATGGGGTGTACAGATATAAGTGCAAATTAGTAGCCATCAAAATGTGATTATAGAATAACCTATAATTTTTATTAAAAAAAACTATCATCTATTTGTTTTTTCTTAGCTATTAATATTTCAAAAAGTCATTCATTTTTTACATTTTCCCTCTATTGTGACAAGTTAATTATCTAAGATCTTCTACCTTCATTAAAATCAGCAGGGTTTTCTCAGCAAGTGATAATGGACTTGACTTTTTCCAAATATGAATTTGTGTTTAAGTGTATGCATATGTGTTATGTGTGTGTGTGTGTGTGTGTGTGTGTGTGTATCTCCATGTGCACATATCTATAGTATTTTCACATAGGGAATAAAGAATTAGGCAACACCGTCGAACACAAGCCTTTAAATTAAGACACAGAGATGTCTTACACTAATAATAATAGGGTAATATTTATTCAAAGTATTTGACCTATAAATAGTCTCAAAAAGTATTTGTTGACTGAATGAATAATTTGTTGAGCATCCAGTCAGATTAAAACTGGAAGTCTCATGTGTGCAATTTTAACTTGCATTTAGTCACTGGACTTTTAGCTGTGATTGATAATATGTTAATCATATGGAAACTATCCTAAAACTTTAATATGTGCCAATAAAAATATGTCCTAAAACATGGGAAAGAGATAAATCTTTCTAGAAAAAATAATGTTCAGATTTTCTTGAGAACTACTCTGAGATTTAAAAAATGCACAGCATACTAAGTAAAAGAAATCAGGAAGAAGTCCATTTTACCAATATACAGTGAAATAAATCAATGGATTTGATTCCACTATATTAGCAGTAAAATGTTAGGACATCAGAAAACCATCATTATCTACCTCCCTCAGGAAAGCTGCCAGTGAACACATATTTAGAACCCAACACTATTTCAGGGAGTCCAATTAATCAATCCTTCCACCCTATAGGAGTACATACAAGGGCTGTCCAGAAAAAAATCGAGCCATAAATGTCCTTATTTTCATATTACATGACTGGATACCAGCCATGTAATAGCCTGTATATCCTATACTATCTGATTATCTTTGTTTTAATCTTTGTGCAGAAACACAATTTCAGTGTATTAAAAAGTTCTATGAGAACCCAAATACTATAGCCTTTAGATAACCTAACATGGAACCCTAGATCCTATGTCAATATTGACATATGCTGTTGATGAGTTCCAACAGAAAAGATAAAGATGGTTTATATCCAAGTCTGACAATACAACAGCTCACGTGTGTTTTCCTAGTGGCAATTCATAAAACAAGAACTACCATGATACAATCAGAGAAGACTTGTTTACTAATAAATCCTTTTATTCATGTTTTATCATGTGGTGGGTCAATAAAAAGGCAGCATAAAAATAAATTAACTGAACATACAAGGTCTTCCTTTCAGAAATAATATTCCACAAAAAGTTTAATGTCTGCACCCAGACCAAAGCTGGATCACAGGGATCTCTCACACAGTGAGTTAGTGATTTTCATCTGGCTCCTGCAGTGATAGAATGCTTCCTACACCTACCTACACTTTCAAGACTGGCTTAGGGAATGGGCTTGTTAGGTTAGCAGCTCAGGCAAGGCTCCAAACAAAGGGTAGCACATCGAAAACTGGAAATGGCACTTGCCCCATCAACAGGAAGCAAAAACTTGTCAATTAGGCACTTTGAGGTATTTACATGCACCTAGAGGCATTTACAGGTGGCAAATTTCTCTACTGTACTTTTATGGTGTCGAGTTGTATGTTAAACAATGGTTGTATCATTGGCTTGTTGGCACAAATCTCATTCTTTCACACACACTGAGCCCTCTAGAAAGTGTCTAGTCAGAGAAGATGCCCCCAAATTATCCTGTAAGGCCCTCACCATGCTTATCTTTATCCTTTGGAGTATATCTTCATGATTCCAGCCACATTAACTCCTTCCTCCCCTGATCCTCAGATCATTTCCAACCTGAGTTATTTGCATGATATTTACCTTTTAGTGCTTCACACCGTGTTCATCCAATCTGTTAAAGGCATGAATAGAACAAAACACAGGGAGGGAAGGGTGAATTTGCTCTTTATGCTTGAGCTGGGACATCTATCTTCTGCCATTGGACAATGCTGCTTCTGGTTCTTGGGCCTTTGGACTCAGACCAGGACTTACACCATCTGCTTTCCTGGTTCTCCAGCTTGCAAAAGGCAGATTATTGGACTTCTTGACCTCCATTATCATGTGATCAATTCCTGTAATCAATCAATAAATCTACATATATGCATATACATGTATGTATATATGTATATATGTACATATATGTGTATAAATATTGATGTAGCTATAGATATCGGTAGATAATATAAATATTGATGTAGGTAGATATACATGATATGGATATAGGTATAGGTATCAATGATATATAAATAGATATATCCTATTGGTTCTCTTTTTCTGGATAACTTTAATACAGAACTAAAAATATTCTGATACAACTATGTGATATTTCCTCAGCACAATTTAACTTCTCAAAAGGAAGACCATAATGAGTGCTCTCCATAGCTTTAGCCTAGTGCAAATATGTGATTGTCACTCAAAAATGTGTTGCTTCACTGATTTTCTGGATTGTTCAATTCCATTTGATACTAGAAAGTAGGCATCAATTTATGATGGCCATGCCAAATCTATTTTGTAGCTCCAGTAAATCTGGCATTCCCCAAGTCAGGCACTGGTTCTGAATTTTCAGCACCCTCTCTAAAGCTGGTTGCCCCTATCTCATGACCTGGTTATTTAGAACTCACAATACAAATTAAGTTTGACTTAAACAAAAGACCATATTTCTATTTTGAAGTCACTTAATATTTATTTATATGTATAAGTAGTCAAATCTTCTGAACTCCAAAATAAAGACATATGGGGATTTCCTATAAAATTCTGGCCATATGGTCACTCCTTTCCACAGGTGGGTCAGTTATATATACAAATCTTCATGAATTTCCCCCAGATAATTTGTTTCATGGCATATTGCCCAGTAGAAAAATCCATGTCCTCAAAACTCTAGGACTACTCAACATGTGAGACACTTTTTCCGGAATTACATATTAAGAAGTAAACAAAAATAAATGGAATGTGTCTGCACGTACATATGTATGCATATTACCATCTGGTACGCGGTCACTGAGTTGACATAGTCAACCTGGTCGGAAAAGCAACCCTTTCGCTTTGCCCACGTTCAAAACCCACTGGGGCATGCTGAGTTGTGAATCCTCTTTCAGTTTCTCTGAAGCCACAGCCCTTCACTGAAGATAATCCCTTTGACCCCTTTGGTGAAATGTTGACAGCTTCACGCATCATCACTGTTCATGCGTCCAGTGTTTCCTGGTGCCTTTTCCCCAGGCAGTATTTGCAGCATCTGAGACTGCAGCAGTGAACAAGATTGTCCAGGTTGCAGCCCTCATAGTAAAGATGAACAGGTGATAAATTAATACACAAATAAATGATTCAGAATATTTCAGATGGTGTCAAGCATGATGAAAAGAACGAAGTAGAATGATATGTAAGAGAGTGACTATTGAGGAACAGGGAAACTTTTTCTAGGTAGATGCTGTTTTCTCACATCTGAAAATCTACCTGTGGGCCCTTAGCTATCTTTTCTTTGAGCCCCCCACAGCCCCCGCACCCCTGCCATGTCAAAAGACCTTTCTCATTTCAGGGAGAGGTGTGCAAAACAATATCTACTTCACTGGAAATTACCTGCTCTCTCTTTTTCTTCCTACACCTTCCTTCCTCCCACAAGGGAGGAAGCCTTCCTTTGGAGGGCTTCTCATGGGATTCTGGAGCCCCTTTCTATTTTCATCCTGGATCACTGACTTGTTACCCTCATTTTAAAAATACCCATTATACCCTGTGATCAGATCTTCCTTCCATACATGGGTTTAACAGTTGGCAGCCAGAGTCTAAACACCACAGTTAAACTAAGCTGAGCAGAAGGACAGAATTCCCAAGGATATCTATAACTTCAATATACCTTCAATCAAACACAAACCACAGATATGGTACTAGTGGCTAATTACTCCTGAAGTTATGAGACGAATGGCTCTTCAGAAAAGACCTAGAGTGGCTATCTAGAGCACCAGTGCCCTCTCATGGACGAGCTGTGAAATATAGTCAAGGGAACGTGCACACACCCTAGTTCCCCCCAAGAGAGAGCTAGCCACTGCCCCACTTCTCCATAGATGAAGAAGCTCATGGTGGCTGTCAGGAGAAGCTGACTCCATCCCCTTCTCCATTCCTCCCCAGAAAGGATCTGCTCCTACCAGGCATCTCACTACTGAAATCAGCATCTTTACGTATTATTCCTAAGGCTTCCATCTCAATCAAATATGAATCTTCCTAAGTCAATTCACTTTCAGAAGTTATGAGTCACTTATCAGTCAGTGAGAAAAAGTGTATGCAGCTATTCCTTAAGAGTGGACTTGTTCTTAAACAAAAGGAAAGACCTTGGGGACACTGGGCAACCCAGAGTACTAGGGATGGATGGTTCAGGGACTGAGGGTCTGCCCTAAGGATAAACTTGACTTACTAGATTGATGTCTATGATCTTACTGTTCACACTAACTTGAAAATGCATGAACTATTATTACCCTGAGATGTTTTACAGGTGAAGAAATTGATTCTGACACCAATGAACCTGGCATTTGGTTGATCTTCAATGAATTAGTTCCTTCTCTACTCTGCTACTTTGCATAGTACAGTAGATGTTCTAAAAAGAAATCTGCACAAATGCAGTTACTCCTTTTTAATGTTTACTGATATGCAAATGGAAAAACACATGACAGAAAAGTAGGGAGGAAAATATAACCCAACACTAGTGTTTCTTAAATGTGAAATTTATCTGATTTTTTATCCAATTTCTATTTTTAATTCAACACTTTAAGAAAAAGCTTAGGTTTCTAATTAACAAAAGGCATTTAAATTAATATTTGTAGTATTTTCATGTAAGTGAAAGTTTACAGAGATTTTTCTTAATAAGCATGTTTGCTGAAGATAAAAGTGAGTATACTTTTATCAAAACTTAAGTTAGCTCCTGATTCCTTCATGAAACAGACATCCATCTCATCAATACAATAGCCAATGTCTTTTGTGCAATCATAAAAAATGGGTTTAAAGGGAACCAGTATCTCTCCATAGAAATCAAATATTTGGGCTTGCTGGAGGACCAGAAGCCATGTCACACTATCCACAATGTTATTACTAAGACCATTATCATCATCCTCATTATTATTGGAGGCTGTGGGGATATGCATTGGCAGGAGGAGGCCTTTAATGGATTTTTATAGGACCAAGAATGCTTAACTTCAGAATGAGAGAGGCTGCTGGGGCCGGGCGGAGTTCTTCTCGTACAGTTTGGAAGGTGTGCTTTTTCTCCTTAAAGAGTGACAGCATGAGAATTCAGCTAACTATTTATTCCCATAAAAATACTGGCTGTTTGGCAAGGGGAGCTAGCTTGGAAGTATCCCAGTAGTAACAGGAGAAGCCAATTTAGGATTATGGATAACTTACAGGATAATAACTGAAAGATGACCCTGGTATCTTTTCCTTGAAAATCTTATTTTGAATGACATTTTCCTCAAAAGAATCCCTATAGGATGCCTGGTAATAGTGTTGTAGAGATAAATAGCTAGTTATTCAAGAGTTTAAGTAAATTTCCCAAGGTAACACAGTATTAATAAATGACAGAGTTAGCACCTGAATCCAGGTCTCCCATCCTACCCAATCCTAGTGTTTTTTTCTACTCCATGCTCTCTCTTCTAGGTAGAGCAACAAGACTCTGGTCAATTCTTACAGACATAGCCAATTACAGTTTGTTGATGACAATTATTTCTTTTCTGCTTTGCTATGGGTCATTTTATTACCTAGACAGCAGTGTAACTTTTTGGTTATCAGCCACATAGCTGAGCTGTAGCATCCTGTCTAGTTGTATCCCATGATCTCATTGTTTTGTTGCCAGTATGTAGATGGGACCACCTTACATGATATTTGGTCTTGACAGGCACAAAATCAAGGTATGTCAGTCTTAATTGGTACCAAAATTTCACAAATGAATAAATTATGGGTTGATTCTTCCACAAAAAAAAGAGTTTCATAGGGCCTTAACTTTCACACCCAGTAAATGAGAACCTCTTTAAAAGAGTCATGAGGACCGAAGCCTCCAGTCCTGTGTGTCTCCGTTGTCGTAGTATTCTTACCAGCAAGGGAGTTTATCACACTCCTGTTGACTAGTTTGCTTCACTTTGTGAGAGAAAGTATACCAGGAGACTCTAAGATGGAGACAAAAATAGAGTACCTCTCAATTTCTCTACACCTTGGGAATACATTAGGGAACAAAACAGATAAAGTTCCTTTCCTTAAGAGCTTACGTTGTTAGCAGATAATACTCATTTAGGCCCCAATATCACAGACTGTAAAGCAGGGATCCTCAACCCCCAGGCCACAAACTGACACTTGTCCGTGCACTGTTAGGAACCAGGTCACAGGAGGTGAGTGTTGGGCCAGTGAAGGAAGCCTCACCTGTTTGCAGCTGCTCCCCATCGCTCACCTGACCGCCTGAGCTCCACCTCCCGTCAGATCAGCAGTGGTGTTAGATTCTCAAGGGAGCTCGAAACCTATTGTGGACTGTGCATGCACACACACATCCCACACCCAAGTCCATTTTGTCATCCACAAAACCCGTCCTGGGTGCCGAAAAGTCGAGAATGCTGCTATAGAAAATACAGTTGTCAGGTATTTAAGTTGTTTTTTGTTGCTTTTTGTTGTTGTTGTGGGGGTTTTTTTGGAGGGAGAGGGGTTGAGGGGTTGTTTTCTCTTATGAATTCAAGTCCAGGTTTAGGAGTCTATTTTAATTAGGAACTCAATTTCTGATCTGAAGTAAAAAAAAATCTTTCAGCTGATAAACCTTGTTAAAAAATGAACTAGTTAATGTTGCCATACTCACACTATCTGAATTTTCAAGATTTTCTATGCAAATTTGCCCTGTCTCTCTATCCATGAGCCATACCTAACTTCTCTTCTTTCCTCTTCCTTTTTCTGGCTTCCCACCTCTTTCCCATTCCTCTTTGGGGTTAATATGTAAATAAAGGACATGAAACTAATATCCGTCAAGGACTCAGAATTATAATTCTGGAGAAAGCGATTGTGAGAAAGGAGAACCTGGTGATCTGGTTTATCTCCATCCAGCAGGACTATGGTTAACTAAGACTTGATTTTGGCCTTTCCACTTATTGCGCAAAAGGAAAATAAGAAAGTATACATTCAGACAAGTATTTGCTATCTCAACAGAAAGCTCCTTATCTCCTCCACAGCTGCCTGCCAAGCCCCAGAAGGTTTCAGGGTCAATGATTATCATCTCTTCGTTCAGACACTTTGACATCTGTGAATATGTTGACCTTGAAGACTGGACCAAGTCATTCCTAACAGATGTTAATTTGATTGCTCAGTTCTGACCTCTCCTGAGGTCTGGCTTTTGTCTTCATCACTATATTAAGATGGTGATAACCCCCTAAAGTCATAAAATGCTCTGATAAGCCTTATCGATCTTGGATTTAAAACTAAACAGATAACTGAAGTATATTATGGTAAACTTTTAACCTACCCCCTAAGACATACTTCAAGATAGAGACAAGAGTTTATGTGTTTCATTTCATTAAAAACATATTTGCTCATTTGTTTTTACATTAATAATTACTGCTTTAGAAGTAATCTAACCTACTCTGTCCATTTTGCATTTATTTTTGCCAGCCTCTGGCATGAGGAAGGACAATTACAATGAAAAAATTATTGAAAATCCCTCTCTTAGAAAATTTTAGACTGTGAAAAAAATTGAAAGACAGCAATGAGATATTAAGAATAGTGATACTCACTACCTACCGTCAGGTAAGTTTCATAGAGTTCAGCCCAGTGTTAGAAATAATAGCTATCTGTTTGTATAGCTACAGATACAGAAGTCCCTAGAAATAAAACCATTTCATTCTGTTGTGCTGTAATGGAATAGCATGAGGTGGAAGTCAGGCAGAACTGGGCTCAAATATTGGCTCCACAACTCACCCGATAGGTGCTCTCAGGGGAAATTACTAGACAGAGCTAAGTATAAATTTCCTCATAGGTAAAATGAGGATAATTTCCATCTTCGTTGTTAGAACTCAAAAGATACAGAACATCAAACCTACAGATTCCAAAGACACTGAAACTCGAGTCCTCATTCCCAAGCTTCCTTGTTAATCATGCCCTCAAACTTTAATTATGAATAAGCTCTATATTAATGACACATTTTTTGTTCTTTTCAGAAATTTTCTAACCTGAGGTAAAGACACTATTGGCCAAATGCTAAAAAAGATTAAATAATCACTCAACTATCAGAATGCTCCAAAACAGGTAAATAATGAATCTTAGAGACTAGAAACAGATAGCATAGGGTCAGATATTTCGTTGTGTTGTGGCAGGACAAGTAACCGAGGAAGTCAAACAACACTCGAAGAGTTGGAGAACAAGTTTTACTACACCATCAGACTCAGAGGAGTTACAGTCTCTAAATTCTGAGCGCCGACTAACAGGCCTTTCGGACTCTGATAGGGTTGGGGTGGGGGCTGGCTGATGCAATAAGCAAGCAGGGTTACAGAAGCTAAATGCATACATTAAGCAACTGGTGGAAGGAATGCAGAAGTGGGAGTTCACAGAATTTACATTAAACAGCTTTGTCAGTAATTTTCCATTTCATTCCCCACTTTGATGCCCTTATAACTCTGTTTATGGTGCATCACCATATATCTCCAACTGGGTGTAGGCCAAGGGCTAGTATCCCTGTAAGCCTAGTACTCGAACAGTGGTTGCCCTGTTCACTGTGGTTTCAATGAACTGGGTAATAGCTCAGAGGATATGGGGTCCTAGTGTACAGGGCACCCCCAGTCTGTCCTGAGGCTAAGAGCAGAGTCAGGATCCCAGCACGGGCTGGGAGGAGTGGCTGGCAGGTCATTACAGTTCTACCGTTGGTTGGAGGTCCAGGCGCTGCCAGTGGAGGTCCTTTGCGTCCTTCACTTGGTCCTGAGCTGGATGTCCAACACCTTCCACAGTGTTATTTGCAATGGTCTTATCCAGGATCAGCTTGGGTCATGCATGTCTCTGATGGATCCCCAGTGTCAGCCTTTTTGACCCAAGTATGGTGGATCCAGGGCGCCATACCTGCAATTTTAACAGCAGTCGGAGTAGCCAGTATAACCATGTGTGGGCCTGTCTGCATGGGTTGTGGGGGTTCCTTTTTCCAGTCCTTAACCCAGACAATATCTCCTGGCTGGTGAGGGTGCTGGTTTCCTAAAGGGATTGGAGCCCGGTCTAAGACATCTTGGCTTATTGTGCAAAAGGTCTTTCCTAACATTTGGAGTTGGACTGACAGGCCCAGTTCCCCAGCTGCTGAGGGTTACCATTAAGCCTACTGATGATAGTTGGGGGCCTCCCATATAGGATTTCAAATGGGGAATATCCCAAAGGTCTGGGAGCACATTGAACCCACATTAAGACAAGAGGTAGTACATATGCCCATGGGAGTCCTGTATCCTGACAGAACTTAGCTAGCATGGTCTTAAGGGTTCTGTTCATGCGTTTGACTTTCCCTGAGCTTTGAGGCCTGTAGGTGGTGTGTAACCTCCAGTTGATCTTCAGCAATTTTGCTGTGGTTTGGACAACATGGGATACAAAGGTCAGTTCGCTGTCTGATCCTACTGAAAGGGGAAGTCCATAGTGAGGTATTATTTCTCTCAGCAGGGCCTTCACAACCTCTTGTGCCTTTTCAGTGTGAGTGGGAAAGGCCTTGACCCATTTTGAGTGCATGCAGACTAAAACAAGTAGGTATTTATGGCCCCGACATGGCTTTACCTCAGTAAAGTAGATTTCTTTGTCTTCAAAGGGAGCCGTCCCAGTGATCTGAATTCCTGGGACCTGTTTAAGACCCTGTCCCGCATTGTTTTTAGCACAAGTAGTGCACCTAGTGCTAATTTGGGCACAGAGGGTCAGGAGCCTGGCAGTGTAGTAATACCTGATGAGTCCCTTTTTGAGAATTGTTTTTCCCCAATGAGTCAGGTCATGGTATTGTTTGACCATGTGATAAGCTAATCCCTTGGGAATGAAAAGTCCGGTCCTGTAGTTGCCACCAGCCCTCACTAGTGCGGGTGCTCCCCTCAGCCTCTGCCCATTGGTCTTCCTCTGGAACGTACCTTGGATTTTCCCATAAGCTTGGCACTGAAAGTACCTTGGAAGCCGGGTTCGGGGCCTGGGTCTGGGCAGCAGCCTCTCACGCTGCCTGATCCACCAGGCCGTTCCCCTGACTGATCAGGTCAGTCCCCCTTTGGTGTCCTTTGCAGTGCATGACTGCTGTTTCCTTTGGTTGCCAAACAGCTTCAAGTAGCTGGAAAATAAATTCCTTCTTTGTTTTTGATCTCCTTCCCTCTGGGTAAGTAGCCCCTTTCTTTGTAAATGGCCTCATGTGTATGTGAAGTGGCAAAGGGTATTTGGAGTCAGTGTAGTTGTTGACTTTCTTCACCTCTGCATGCATACCTGAGCCCCTGAGTTAGGGCCCCTAGTTCGGCCCTTTGGGCGGACCATCCTTGTGGCAGTGCCTCAGCCTTGATGACTCAGTCTTGGGTTGTTATTGCATAACCGGCCTTTTGTTCTCCGTTCTGGATGAATCTGCTCCCATCTATGAAGAGCACCAGGTCGGGCGCGGGGTGGGGAACGTCAGTGAGGTCAGGCCGGCTGGAGATTTTACCCGTGGTTTCCTCACAGTTATGGTCAGGTGGGCCCACCTCCGCAGGAAGGAATGTGGCCGGGTCAGGGTGCTCACTGTTTCCAGTGCCACCATGGGCTCTCACACCATAGGCCTTGGTAGTGAGCCATCCTGGCACTAGTGAGCCATGGGTAGCCTCCGCTGTTAGCGACTGTGGCCGCCAGTGCTTAGAGGCAGGGGGGCCACCTGGCAGCTACTGGATCAAGTTGACAGGTAGGCCATGGTCCTTTGCCAGGGTCCGACCTTTTGGGTGAGAACCCCAAGGCCATGTGTCCCTTTTCACAGATGAAATGGGTAAATTCCCAGTTCACATCCAGGAGAAACAGAGGTTGCCTTGGCTGAATGGTGCCATCTGCATTTAGTTGTTGGGCGCCCTGGGTCTCCTGCAAGGGAATCTGGTATGTGGCTGCATGTTGGGCCAAGCGTAGCCTCCTTCTGGTGGATTCTGGGTCTGGCTGGGCGGGCTCCAGCTTATGAGGAGAGAAGACCAGCGGTGGACATCCTGGCTGGGTGGGCTCCGGCTCATGAGGAGGAGAGACTGACAGTGGGACACTCTCAGGCAGGTCAACTGGTACCAGGGGAGCAGTCAACCCCAGGTGAGGCAGGGGGATGGCAGGGTGTATGGCGGATGGGTTGGTTCCTCCTCTGGGTCTCCCTGATGACTTGGCTTCAGTGGTCTTCCCCAGTTTGGGGGTTGAACGCAGAACTGAACCCAAGGAGGGAGAGTCCATGCTATTTGCAACCATGAGTCTATGAAGGGAAACCGGTCAGGGTGTGCAGGACTCCCAGTAATTATTTTATAAACTGAAGAACTTGGGGAGGTCCAAGCTTCCTTCTAGTGGCCAGCCGACCTGGAAACTGGGCCAGTCAATCTTAGAGAAATTTCGGAGTTTTCCTCACATCAATTTGGCACCATAGTCATCAGAATAACCTTTCTTAAAGTTCTTGAGCATACAATCTACTACAGGTGACTTGGACTGGCTGGACCTCATTTCTTTATGTACCTAACATGATCCTCCCAGGTGCCCTCCTGTGTCCAATCACAAAATGAACAAAAGAGGGGAGCCCCCAAAGGAGGCCTTTCAGATGCCTGCTTGGCTGTGTCCCTCAAGGGACTTTAAGGTGCATCTTGGCTAAGGTGCACCCATATAAACCCCAGGCTGGGTTGTCCCTGAGAGGACAAGTCACCATTTTGCCTTATGATGTAGCCATGGAACTGCAGGTTGGGGCCCACTCAGACTCCATAGCTATGGCCATGGAGCCACAGACACAGTCACACAGTCACACAGCCACACAGTCACAACATCCAATAGCACAGAGGTTATCACATATCCTCACCAGCTCCTGGGTTTTCCTTACCTGGCATCTCGCAGTGGAGACTTTGGGAGGTATTAAGCTCCCCTTGTGTCTGAAGACAGGCCTGACTGGGGCTTTGGTCCCAGGACCTTACCTTATCCTGAGTCCTGATCCCTGCAGGGTTTAGTCCATCTCTCTGTAGAGCCCAGCAGGTTCAGGTCACCCCCAGGCATGGTGGCCCCCTCAACCCCCAGGAAGGAGGTCCCATAAAAGTTCTGGGTGGCACCACCTCATTCAGCTTCATAGGCCTCTGCCGCCTGTTGGTTTCCATCGCTGAGCCAGTGGCACAAAGCACCAGCACAGCTGGCTTCCCAGTCAGGGAACCAAAATGTTGCAGCAGGACAGGTAACCAAGGAAGTCAAACTGACTTGGAGAGCTGGAGAACAAGTTTTGTTGTGCCAGCGGGCTCAGAGGAGTTACAGTCTCCAAATTCCTAGCCCCGACTAACAGGCTTTTTGGACTCTTATAGGGTTAGGGTGGGGGCTGGTTGATGCATAAGCAAGCAGGGTTACAGAAGCTAAATGCATACATTAGGCAAATGGTGGAAGGAATGCAGAAGTGGGAGTTCACAGAATTTACATTAAACAGCTTTGTCAGTAATTTTCCATTTCAGTTGAGGTAGTAAGGAACTAGTTCTATCTACGGTCAAGTAGAAAAGATGGGAGCAAGATCTAGAAGGCTCTAGAAGAAGCCACAGTTTAAATCCAAATAATCCTTGGGCTAGGCCTCCAACAACTTTATCTCTATCAGCCCCTGAATTAGTCTCCACAGTGGTACCAAAAGTTTCTTGTGGGGACAAAACACTCCCAAAAAGAAGACAACCAGGCCACATTCAGAGGTAGCTCAGTAGACCTTCACCTCTCTCTTCTTATTTGCTGATGCCTGAAATTCTTTTAACTTGAGTGGAACACCTTTCCCATAATTATAGCTAAAAGGCTTAAACTTCACAAGGCTATTTCAGACAAGGTGTTGATGAACATGAGCTCCAGTCAAAATATAATCAGTCAATCAGTCAACAAGTGCCAATGATTGGTTATCAGATCTCTCTCTGTTTTGAGAGAGGAAAGAGGTGAAGAGGGCAAGGCCCTGGTCAGCTGAATGACGAGAAAGGGTCACAAACAGAGAGCTCATAGAAAAGTTTGCTTACATCATAATTTTGCCTCAGCAGGGTTCTGTTTGCAGCTGGGAGAGGGCAACAGAAGCTGACTCAGCTCTAAGATTTGATTTGGAGACATTTAGGGGTTTATACAAGTTGTTTTCTTTCATTTTGTTTGATCAAGCTTGTTCAAATACCATAAATCTGTTACAATAGTTTACGAATTACATTTCCTTTAGTGGTATTTCTTTTTCACAGGACTGGTTGGCTTCTTATTGAAAAAAAAAAAAAGTCACCCAATAAATTGATAGCTTTGGTGTAAGAATGGAGACTCCAAGGCTCTTCAGCTTCCTCAACTCCATCTGCAACACATTCCTTCTATAGTTAACCAAACCAGTCAGCCAGCCCATCAGTAAGTCAGATATTCAGTCAGACATTCAGTCAATCAGCCCATCAGGCAGGCATACAGTTGGATAGTCGACTAGTTAAACCTTCAGTCAGTCAGTCAGTCAATCAGTCAGTTAGACAATTAGATAGTCAGTCAAACATTAAGTAAATTATCCAGGCAGACAGTCAGTTAGACAGGCAGATAGTAAGGCAGTCAAACATTCAGGCTTATGCTTATATGATAATTGAAAGTATTGCTATAGTTTAAATCTGTTTTCCTCTTTAGGGTTTTAGTATAACTTGAAGGAGTTTTAAGTGTAAAGAAGGTAGAGGGCCCACATCAAAGGATTAGTTTCTGGTGACCTGGAGTTAATCTCCCATTTCAGCCAGTTAAAGGTCAGATTTCAAAATCCCCTAACAATCTTTTTCATAATCTTTCAAGCTGGAGGCAACTATAGTCCAATGGAGAGCACATTGATTTTGAAGTCTGGAGACCTGACACAAAGTGAGTCACATGATAGTTTGTATCAGCCAAAGTAATACTGACTATTAACACTTCAGTGGGTTCGCAGAATAGAAGTTTACTTCTTCCTGGGATGGTGGGTCACAGATCCAGCCTGGATGTTTCGTCATACATGGATCATGGTGGTTGTTTTAGGCATCTACAAGTAGTGGAGGATCTCATGGGAAATTTTTATGAGACAGGACTGGAAATAGCTCACATAATTCCACTCATGTTTCATTGGTCAGAACTCAATCACATGTTCATATCAACCCCAAAGGAGGCTGGGAAACTAGACTACCTGGGTGCCTTGAAGGAATGGAAAACAGATTGACATCTGACTCATCTCTGCCACCAGTGCTCAATAAATGTTTCCTGAATAAATGGTTCTGAGCTCTAGGCAACCAAATCCTGAGCCTTGTGATCATGGTTAAATCTGTAGACCTAAAAATATCTGCCATGTTTATCCATTAAAAAGAGAATAATACCCCAGAGGGTTCTGTGTTTGTTTTGCTTTTGTTTTGCTTTGCTTTGTTTTGTTTTGTTTTGTTTTGCTTAGAGAATATGATGAATATGAATAAGTACTTACAAGGTGATAGCATGCAACATGATCTTGTCTGAGACAACTTTTCATCAAGAATAACTGGAAAGCAAGTTCAAGGACTCTGTGTACAATGAGCACATGTAATACAATTGGGATAATTTGAAATAACAATACAGTTGTCTTTTTCTTCCTCCAGTTTATATGCTATACATTTGACAGCATACACGATGACTCAGTTGGAGAAGCTTCACACATTAAAATTATCAGTTTAAGTTATTCACATGTGCACAATGACCTGTGTACAGGATTATTCATTTGAGAACAATTTGTAATACTATAAGATTAGAAGCAACCTAAATGTTTCTGTTTCAAATTATCCTAAGTCAATTTGGATCCTCAGTAAATGTGTTTCACTTGATAACTTGGTAGCCTCTGGCTGTTAGAGGTGGATGTGGCCTGTATGTTCCCCACAATTTCTTTGCCAGGTGCTAAGTTATAATGAAAGCAAATTCCACCAAGTGCATGACATTTACTAGCGTGCAGAGTCAACATGGAGACACACAACCTGTTCTGTAACTAGAGATGTCTTTTTTCTGCCTGAGGTGCTTCAAACAGCAGAAGCCAAGATATTCAGAGAGAAGGGCTGGCCAAATTTTTCGTGCTCTGTGAAATGAAGCACCAAACTAATGTGCCACCCCCTGGATCTTGAGAGTTGTACCAATGGCAGTAGATGGCTTACTTGAAAGATTTCTTTCTTTTGTTCATTCAAAGACATATATAATTTCTAACAAATCCCCCATTTTGAATTCTACTCATTTTATCCCTTATGCTAATTAGCAAACCTTCTGGTGTAGACTTCAGTAGGGACATTTAAAGTGCTAAGTAGTCACCCTTGAAGTGTTGATTGTTAGTGGGGCTACTTCAAATGCTAACTAATCCCTTCCAAGGCACCAATCAGATTTCATTCATACACATATCACAGAATTTACTTCAAATTATTTCAAAAGGAAATTACTATAGAGCCAATACACTTGTCCATCAGCAGGGGACTAGTTAAATAAGTTGTGATATACCCTTAGAGGGCACATGCATAGTTGCTATGGGAATACAGAATGACACAGAATGTTTTTAAGATTAGAGTCATGAGGAAACAGGTAAGCATAGGACAATGTATATACTATGCCTCCACTTGAGTGAAAAAAGTAATTTATATATCGTGTATATGCATGACTATCTCTGGAATAGTACACAAGAACAAGATTATATTGATTGCATAGGGAGATCAGGGTATTGAGGTTAGTATACTTGGAGAGAGACATTTCACTACCTGCTCTTTGTACTATTCAAAAATAAGTTCAATGTACAAGATCTAAACATTAGTAGTCTTTCAATATACTATAAAATACTTTTTGGAGATAGGAGTCCCTCAGGCAATATTCATATATTTATTCATTCTCTTGATGAAGACTGAGACCACAGACACCCCTAATGTCCAACTCATGGCCAGTGACACTTCCGCCACTCTTTGTAAAGCTGTGCCCACCTGGGTGCTGCCCTTGTCCCTCCATGATTGCATACACGTTGGCTTTGCAATGGTCACCTGTTCTCCCTTTTTATGTTCCCCACTTACAGGCCAGCACATCCCTGGTCCTTGGCACTGGGCACATTTGTGCCAGCTCAGCAGTTCCATCTTCTGCTCCCGAGAAGCTGAGGAAGGATGACAGGCAGTTCTTTCCTCCACAGGTAAGTGTGAATTCCTTAAGTGCCCAGAGCAACTTGTCCTCAGCAAAAGCCAAGAACAGTAGAGCCATTTTTTTGTTGTTTTTTTCAAAAAACTTAACAATTTACTGAGATTTTTGTTACCTTTCTATTACCTTTAAATTAGTTTCAAGGGAAAACTGGTGAACTTTTGTCCTCCAGAAAATTTCCCTTTATCGCCCCTCCTCTCAGACTTCTCTCTCCAACTTCTTTCATTCCCTCCCAGATCAATAAACATCAATAACAACACCTGCTGCTAATGGCTGTTTTGCTGTCAGGGTTAAATGGGTCAAAGTTCCAATCACTAGTGAAACAGTAGGGAATTTGTTTGAGTTAGATGTGGGAATGTACAAACATTTGATTAATGCTGGTTTTCACATGCTAATATGTTATAGGGAAGCATTTATGCTGGCCCTGAGGCCACCACTAGGGTGACAGCCACAGGTTACAGGAAGGCATTCGACAGGGTAGGGAAAGCAAGCACTGCCTATTGCTAAGGACAACAGTAAGACAGACCAGCCGCTCACAGGCCTTATTAGCACATAGGCAGGTTTAGCGTGATACACATGGTGTTTTCAATTATTTTTTTTAATTAGTCATTAATACCTAAGACATTTGGAGATTGCACAGAAGTTTGGATCTAACTTCTCTTTGTTACATAGCTGGCTACTCAAGACCTGAATACTTCCAATGTAACACCTGCATGAGCTGAGTAATTGTCGCCCCTTTAGAGAGACACACCTTCTCCAAGGGCCCAGGGCCCAAGTACTTGATACTGTTCTGGTGACATCTATTGCTGAGTTACAAACTTCCCCCCAAATTTAGTGAGTTATAATAACCTTTTTCTTTAGCTCATGATTTTGTAGTTACAGACTGGAACTATCTGGGCTGCAATCTCTGCAGTTTTGATTGGGCTAAAGGTCTAACCAAGCTGGCCCCTCGCAGGGCTGCAGTTGATGCAGGTTATGTTGGCTGGGGGCCCAGCTGGAGCTATAGATCGGAGCACCACAGGTATCTTCTGCCTCTCAGCCATGGAGGAGAGTGGTATTACCAAGCTCAGCACTGCTTGCTGCTTCCAAAAATTAGAGACAAGGTTGGTGGAAAGAAAAGTAGGTTTATTCAAAATGCTGGCATTGAGGGAAGGCGGTGGACTATTATCTTAAAGACGACCTTCCCCTATCCTAGCAAGGCTGAACGCTTTTATAGGCATGTAGGTTGAGAAAGAACAAAAAAAGATGGGGGAGGGGGTTGACCAGGCAGGCTCAAGAGCTAATGGTTGAGAAATCACTTCCCGGGGTTTGGGGTCAACTTCAAGATAATGTTATCTTGGGCTCAGAACAGGGATTCCAGCACTCCATTGCCTGAGGACCACGAAACCACTTTGTGTAGTGCCTTGTTGATTAAGAAAGGGCACACAGCAGACTCATTAAAGAGAAAACAAAAACTACGAAGTGATTCAAGCTAAGCTAAGTGGGTTAACAAAGCAGGAGCTAAGTTGATTTTTTGCATTTCACTCTTACGGTAGGACTTCTTAAATAGTGGCTGCTGCCCCATCTCACCCCCAAAACAAGTGTCCCATGAGAACCAAGCAGAACTGTAACCGGAAAATGGGGCCCTTCTCGGCACAGTGTCCAGGTTCTTGGTATCTCAAGCAATGAATTGAACAAGACACACACCCAAGTGTAGAGGTAAAACAAAGAGGCAGTTTATTCAAAGGAAAATAAAGTGAAACAAAGAGAAAGTTAACTGAAAGGAAAAGTACACTCTCAAGAGGTGGGAGTGGGCCTGAACGGGAGAGTGGCTCAAGGGCCTCTAATGGCGAGGGGAAAGTCCACCCCTAAGCGGTAGGAGCGGGGCTCAAGCAGGCAAGTGGCTCAAGAGCCCCGATTAACAAGGCCTGGTAGTTGTATTTTCTTTATTTTGTAAGGGGTTATGCCTATGTGAGGATGAGAACTTTTGATTGGTCTCTTTGATTGACAATGGGAATTATGTCATCTTTTCTTAGTGCACAGGCATATCAGACATGTTGGTTGTGCCTGTATGTATGAGGCTTATGAGGAGTGTGAGACTTGTTGGAGGGGGTCTGAGCAGAGATTGAATGAATTTGTCCTTGCAGCTGGCCAAGTTCAGATAAGCCCGTGTCCTAAGGTCAGGGCTGCTTTACTAAGAAGTGGCAATAGTAGTCCTATCAACTCTGACTTTGCAGCTTGCAAAGTTCAGCTAAACTTAGTTCTTGTTAACCCCCACCCCCAAGCTCATTTTTGTTATCGCCTTCCCTGTCTCTAACTGCCTACCTCATCTTCTAACTCTTTCCCTGTCTCTGCCTGCCTCACCACCAGTAGTGTATA
This sequence comes from Lyroderma lyra, assembly GCA_004026885.1. Classification (NCBI taxonomy): domain Eukaryota; kingdom Metazoa; phylum Chordata; class Mammalia; order Chiroptera; family Megadermatidae; genus Lyroderma; species Lyroderma lyra. The sequence continues at coordinate 82,128 of PVJL010006507.1, forward strand.
AGGGTTCCTTCTTCCCCAAAGCCTTTCTAACATTTGTTATTCCTTGTCTTATTGAAAATAGACATTCTAACAGGTATGATGTGCTATCTCATTGTGGTTTTGATTTGCATTTCCATAATAGCTAATGAAGTTGAGCTTTTTTTCATGTACCTGTTGGCCATGTGTATGTCTTCATGGGAAAAGTGTCTATTCAGGTCCTCTGCCCATTTTTTTAATTTGATTGTTTTTTATTGTTGTTGTTGAGTTGTATGACTTCTCTACAAATTTTAGATATTAGCTCCTTATCAGATGCATTGTTTGCAAAATTTTCTCACATTCAGTTGGCTGTTTGCTTTGTTGATGGTGTCTTTTGTTGTGCAAAGCTTTTTAGTTTGGTATAGTCCCATTCGCTTATTTTTGCTTCTACTTCCCTTGCCGTTGAGGTCATGTTCCTAAAGTTCTCCCTGAACCCAAGATCTTTAAGTTTAGTACCAATGTTTGCTTCTATACAACTTAAAAAGTTTATTTTTAATGTTACATTATTATAATAATGACTTTTATATGTCAAATCAAACCTAAATTTCTAGAGTAAATCAATTCAGTCACAGTGTGTTATTTATAAATCATGAGATTCACCTTGATAATATTTTTGTTTAGAATGATGCATTGCTTGTTTTTTTAACTTTTTATTAAATTTATTAGAGTGACATTGTGTCACATCCAGCATGACAGGAGTAGTGGGAACACAAGAAGGGCGGTACAAAGTGATGAAAGTCAGTAGCCAATAATATATTATAAGCAGGGCCAAAGGGCTCTAACCTCATGGATTGAAAGAGCCCCGAATTGGAGCAATACACGGCTTTTATGGATGGATAGAATGAGGAAGTGAAACTTGTATGGGGAAGTAAAACCTTCCTCTTTCCAAGGTCTGTGATTATCATACCTTAAGGCTTTTCCTGAAAGTCCCCATTGTGTTCCAGCACTTATCATGCCTTTATACATATACATAGCCCCAAGGACTCAAGGTACCAAAACCACCCCAGGGGGTTGACTCAGTACCTAAGTCATTCCTATTGGAGCATTACTGATACTGTTCTATCAGTCACCATTGGAGCAGTGTGGTACACAAGGCAGCCAGTGGGTAGAAGATTAACCTCAGAGAGGGTGAGGGGCTGTGCCTCACCTCTGTAGAGCCCACGCTCTCTCCTGACGGCCCCTATGCAACTGCGCCTGTCTTAGGTTGTTCCTCCCTTGAGGAATCTTCCCCGTCATTGACTAACCAGCCATCCTCCAGGGCCATGCAGGGTGATGTGAGGTATTCTACGACCCTGTGGTCTCCACGCTTAGCTCCTGCCTTAGGATGTCATGGGGAATGTGTGAGGGGACAGACAGGTTGACAGTTGTCAGGCAACAACCTTGGTTAGTAAAATTACATAGGTTTCAAGTGTACATTTCTATAATACATCACCCACATAGTGCATTGTGTGTTCACCACCGAGAGTCGGTTCTCCTTCCATCGCCATATGTTTGACCCCCTTTTCCCTCTGTCCTTGAAAGAGATAGGCTTATAATTGTCCCTTCCTGTATCATCCATGTCTTGTTTTGATATCATAAGTATTAAGACTTATGAGTATGTATGTTTATGAAAGATAAATACTATTAACTGTGATTATGACTGATTAATTAAATTAAAAGTGACTGTTTTCTTTATAATTTTTCACATTTTCTACTTTTCCACAGTAGGAAAGGATTATATATGATCACAAATCATTCATGCAAACACTAACATAATCACAGACACACACATACAGCCTAACACAGGGTTTGATTGTTGATTCAAAGCCATAGATTATCTGTACTTGTCTGGATTTTAGGGTGCTCCCAGGTGTGGAGAACATCCTTTGGGAATCCTCAAAACTAACATGGGCTGCTAAGATTACTATGTAAGGAAAATCCAGTAGACTTGGAGGTCCAGGTTTGAATATGTAGTAACAAGCTGTGTGACCTTGGGCTAGTCCATCTAATTTTCCGAGCTTTAATTTTCTCACTTACAGAATGAGGAAAATAATTCATACTCATGCTTATCTCATAAAGTTGTTGGCATTTTGTAAGCATAGTGAATGTGAAATGTTTTGTAATTTAATTTGTCTTCACACATATCATATGTGAATGAATATGTATATGCACATTTTATGTGTAGATAGAATCAAAAGAAAATGATTCAACGGACTCAAACAGAGTTTCATAAAGCTTTATCCAACTGATTTCTTGATTCAGGGAGCATCTGAAGACCTGGTGACACCCAACTGGAAGCCAGGTCAGAGTTTCATGGGATAGAAAAAGTTGAGTCTCTGTCTCTGTCACTTTGACAAACACAGGCAGCAGTTTGCAACTTTAACTGAACCCCATGGTTGGGGGTCATTCCTACTTTGTGCTCCTTGCTTGATAACCATAAGACAATATTTTCCAAGAACTGTTTATGCTCATCTTACAGTAGAAGAGGTAGTTGGGGAAAAGAAAAAGAAAAAAGGAAAAGGGAGTAAGGTAGAAGGTAAGAGGAAACTGGGAAGTTTTTACTATGTTTGTTTTCATCCTTTTCCAATAAACAAATAAATATAGAAAGTAAAATACAAACAAAATTATAAACATATAAGTCAGTATTCACTTTCTCACCTTATAGATTACAACCCTCCACATGCACCTATCTCACTATGGCTCATAGAGGGAAGAATAGATGCTTCTGGATAGCATTTGTGGTAGAGATTATATGCAACAATTATATGTCATAAAACAACAACAATGACCAAAGATGATAAACAGTGTTGACAAAAAAAAAAAAAAAAAAAAAAAAAAAAGAAATGCATGTGGGGAAAGAGATACACATTGTAAGGATTGAAATTAGGAGAATTTTGAGGTATGGGAAGTGAAGAGTGCAGAAAAGTTTTGGGGAATAGCTATCATTCCTGTGAATGATACTGAGAAGGCAGAGAGGGAAAGAGAAAATACACAAATGGTATTCTGTGCATAAAGGCTCAACAGACAAAGTGAAGATTTCAAGTGTTTTAAGTTACATTTTACCTGCTGATCGAAACCAACTGTTTCTTTTAATACAACACCATCCTGAGACTGGACCACATGGGGCCCCAGTCAAATTTAGGTTATTCACAAAAAAAATTGCTTTGGGAGTAGAAGGCTTAAACAAAACACAGTATACAAGTTTACTGATTTTTCTTCTTACCTGGGACATTAGGCAGATATTAGTTTGTGATATAAAGAGATAAGAAGAGACAAGTCTCACTGAATTATTCCCATCAGTCATTATTGTTAATCAAAGCAGAGTTATTTAGTACAAATACAAGACAAGAATTTCCCGGATCTACCATCAGTTCTGCAGAAAACCTCCCCTGTGGTCCAAACCTCATCAAGATAAAACTCTCATTCAGGTTTTTTAATATCACTACATATGCAAAGATTCTCCTTTCACTCTCTTCCTAATATTCTCTTCCTTCTATAGAAGACAAGATGTTGAACTTTAAAATGCTGGGAGAAGAAGAGAAAGACATGGCGAGAACAGGGTTTGGGAAGGCTGAGCAAGTACAAGATGGGATGGTGCAGCAGACAGTCTGTGTCCTGCCCATGCAACCTTGGCATGCACCCTTCTCATGCTAACCCACAACCTCCTCCTGCCAATCTGCGACCTGCCATGTGAGAGCTTTCTCTGGACCTCAGATGGGGAGTGCTAGCTGGGTAGTTAATGCCTCTGAGAACAGCCCAGTCAATGATGGATGAGGGCTGGCGGATGAATAGCCCAGCTTTCTCGTTCCTAATTGTGATTAATTCGAAAGTTCTGCTATCTATAAACATTCTCTCTGGGTTGAATCTCAGCTGTCCTCTTGCTAATTTGCTTGACAATACTCCTTTTTCTTTAAATGCCCTACTTCCTTAGTAGAGCTTTCTGGGATCACCTTCTAAATAAGCTACTTGCGCTTACCTTCTGGTGATAGAGTCTGCTTCTGGGGCAGCTGTACTGAGCCAGGTGGATACGGAAGGCATTTGAAAGGGGAGGAAGAACGTCAAAGACGCCTAGTCCTTACTTCTGTACTGTGCCTCAGCTCAGATCTTCTCCTTTCATATTCTTTCTCCTTGGTGAGGTTTTACAAGCAGACTATAGCACTATTATTCTGTATAAGAAAGTTGAAATAAAAACAGAAAAACTGCATAATGAGCAACTAATGGATGAGGTGTCACATTTAAGAAGACACAAATTTCAAGGGAAGTTTGTGCTTTCTATAGCATTCTGGGAATAAAAAATACATTTCTGATTGATTTCTTTCTTAAAATTGCATCCTCTCCCCAAAACCCCCTCCCATTACTTGAATCATCCGGGATGTTATCTACCTCAGATTTCAGCCATGTACCTTTGAGCTGGATTGTCTTCCAGAACATCTTAACAAGAGATGCATTTTTAAAAGATTTTGTACCACATCAGCACTATATTTAGTGTTCCAATAGTCTATCAGACATTCTTCTCTTAGGGTATTGAAGATAGCAGTCAGAAAATGAATACTTAGGAGACTACCCAGGACAATTAATGTCCAATACTTTAAGGCCCCAAAGTTGGTTAACAATGATTCCTAATGATTGCTGGAAATTATGATTCTGGTGGAATGTTTTTATATGTTGAATGAAAAATGGTATTATTTTGAATCTCACTGATTTTGGGGTATGCAATTTTTTTTTAGCTACATTGGGCCTAACTTTACCTCCCTTTCATTTTCTAAAAAACTAAAAGAAGGAATATGCATAGCCAGATTTCAGGGTATACCACCCACACTGATTCTGCGGCCAGGTGGAATTTAAAAGTGGTAGTGTAAGGGTGACACTGTATTCTTTATTTCCAGGATCTAACACCTTAAGTTTTAGTTCAATTCAACAATATAATTTAGCCTAAAACCTTTCATTTTTTTTCTTTGTTTCTGTCCTTAATGCAGTTTCAGTGACTCTGTTTACTATGCATACCAGTTTTTGTTTACTATACTGGGGGTGCCAAAATGACGTATACACATTTTAAGAGATGGTATCTATGTATTAAATAAATACTGATGGTAACCACTTTGAGTACCTCTTATAACTGCAGAAATCAAACATGGCTTGTTTTCATCTTTTGTTATGGGTATATAACAATTTTAATACAATTTTTTACCTTTCTTAAAATGTGTGTGTGTGTGTGTGTGTGTGTGTGTGTGCGCGTATTTGGCACCCTCTGTCTATACCAGTTTCAATGACTGTGTTTACATTGACTTGGAAAAAGTCTTCAACACTCGCATAAGATCCACCCTAATTCCTAAAACCACTAGGAAGCACCTCTTTTCTTTTTCAAATGGCCCAGGAATTGCTGGGCCACCTCCTTCTTTCCTTTGTTCTGCCCTCTTTCATATGTCCATAAAATCTTGTGGCTGTGTGGGGAAATGGGGAGATGGCCGTACTCCCAGAATGCTGGCATTTTTAATAAATCTACTTTTCTTTCCACCAATGTTGTCTCTAGATTTTCAGAGGTGGCAATCAGCAGCTGAAATTGGTAATAGTACCATAATAATCATTTTCTGAGGATATCTGCAGCTGTCCTTCTAGCACTTCCCTCTCTCTACTGACCCATAATTATTATCTTGTATTCTCTATTTCTGTATCTCTCTCCTGTTTGAATAGTGGGCTCTTCTAAGGCTATGGATATATCTTAGTTATCTTCAGAGTCTAGACCATAATGACCACATAGTCTGTATTCAGTAAATGGTTGTTAGGTTAAATTTTGAAGACTTTCAGGTACTTATCTGAAAACAAATCATAGACATGCTCATTTCAAATGACTTTGAACTATTTATGAAAACAACTGGCTATAGACCTTGGCTTTTCGAAACGTCATTAATTTTTAGTTTGTGTAGTTGATGTAAAAAAACTGCAGTTCTTCAGTTCTTAGTAATTATTCTGTAATTTGGACCTGTTACTATTTCATATTGTTCTTCCTCTCTTTTCATATTAAGTAGTACTTTATTGTATTTCCAAAGAAAGAAATGTTTGGAAGGCCAAAAGGAATTAAAATGGGGAATAAAGTGATGATTAAATTTGCAAGAAAGGAAAAAGAGAAATTTCAAGGGAAACATAATGTACATTTGTGAAAATTTGCATGAATTTGGTTCCACTTCATCAACATTAATTAGCACTTGTGAGTAAAAAAGAACCAGTGTTCTGAGAGATTAAAAGATTAATAATAGTTTTCTAAAAAAATTTAAAAAGTGATCATTTTTGCATTGCACAGTAATTGATGGGGGCCGGTTTTTAGAAATATTATGTTTAAAAATGATACTACATTTGGAAAAATACAATATATTTATTTGTAGTTATATAATGTAAATAAGAGATAGGCACAGAGAACCTTAAGAAGAGCCCAGAAATGAAAGGTAGAATTGGGCAAGAAGTTTACATTTTATTTTATATCCTGCCCTTTGCAATTTTTAAATGAGTATATGCATTATTTTATTTTGAAAATGCTTTTAAAGGTAGAGTAAATAACTCTCAGTCCTCAGAGAATGTAAAATAACCTCACAGAACATTAAATGATACACACTACGGAAGATGGTTTCCAAAGATGGCTGCCATTAATTTTCTCTCCGTAAATCCCTGCCACTCCACCCATCTAGAGATGAAACAGTTTTTTCCTACACCGTGATTCGCAAGGAATATCATGCTGTGCCAGCTGCGTAGCACATAGTAGGGTCTTAGTAAATATTAATTCTGATCCCCTACTCCACCCCTTGTATTCTGAGAGCAGATTAGCCTTCCTATTCATGCCAAAAACCAGTATTAGTGGAAGAAAGAAAGAGAACTAGCTAAAAAGAGAGAAAACTCAGAGGAGCTTGAAAAATCTCAAACCATTTTAAAAAAACAAACCAGTAGAGACTGGGGCTTGTGTAGAATATATGCTTGGAAATGCTAGTCAGGGACATTCTGGGCCCTGCATATTCCCTCACACATCTACCTAGGATCTTGTTTTTCTGAGACTGCAAGTATTTAATATCCTCTTCACTCACCACACCTGTCTTACATCTCTTTGATTTGTTTCTTATTGATTCCCAGCTACCCAAGTTGCAAAAGAAAATGAGAATTAGCCCACTGCATGGATTCATGCATATGTCTGCATTCTAGAGCCTGAGGCTAGAGGCTCAAATGCCAGAACTGCTGCATTATTTAGTTTTCTTGGGTGAGGGGAATCATCATATAAGATCTATTGAATTTTTGAGGGTAGAGGAAATGAATACAAAAATCTGTGAATTTCCAAATACTTGCCCTTCAAAGCAAGGAGCTTCATGCAGTATCTCCAGTGAGACAGAGACCAGAGGAGTAATGTACCTGAGGACAAGTTCTTATTCTGACAAGAAATAAAGTATATTCATAAAGATATTAATATAGGGAAGGGGCATGAGGTAGGCTGACCAGTCATACCATTTTAAATGGGACAGTACCATTGTTTTCTGTCCTGTTTAAAATAGTATGTCTGGTCAGCCTAGCGTGAGGATTATTTTTACAGAAGAATAACCTAGGATTTGGATTCCAAGCCCGCTAACTATGAGCTACCAGACACAGAACCCAAGCAGACATTCATCAGTCACAAAGAACAGATCATTGGGAGCCTATTGAGCAAAGAGATTCTATTTGTATTGGCCATTCCCATAATTAAACCTATTACAAACTAGCCACAGATTGTACCTTACAAAAGTTGAAGGTAAACCTGCCCCACTTTTCTTGTACCTTGCAGAAGTTAAAGATAAACTTGTTATTGTTCTTCTTTTCTTCATTTTCCTCATACCAAGAAATTTCCCATAGAAACAAGAAATATATATAAACCCTAGCCTGAAAGGCAGAGGGGTCTCTCTTCCACCAGCAGTTATAATAGAATGATTTAGAGACTACCACTTCATCTGTAGGCCTTTCTTATTACTCTGCTAAATAAACTTACTTTCACCATAAATGCTATATTAGCTCACATTTGAATTCTTTCCTATGTGAAGCCAGAACCTTATTGGCTCAGGGCTTGAGTTTCCACTCCAAAGGATTTACTTCACCCACATCAATATTGTTCTGAGACCCAACCAAAAATTGTAATCCTTTTTGGCAGGTGACACACTGCCTTAGAATCCCACTGTACAATCCCACTCCAAGTATTTGATTTTTGAACCTCAATTTTTCTCCTCTGAAGAATAGGGAAAATACTACCACACAGTTCTATGTGTCAGTGTTAAATTAAAAAAAAAAAATTGTGGTACATATCTGGCACAAGGTAGGTGTTCTACACTTGAGGGCTATCTGAAAAAAAAAAAAATCCAGCCATAAATGCCTCTATTTTTCATTCTAGATGGCTGGATACTTTCCAGACAGCCCTTGTATATTGGTAAGATAAAGAAAAGGTATGTGTGTAGTAGTCAGTAAATACTCCCTACCCACAGGGAGGAAGGGCAAAGAGCAGGGAGGGAAGGGAAGAGGGTAATGTGTTCTTATCAATATTCATTCAGGTCCCAGGGATATACACTCAAAAGTCTACAGGATCTTTTTCTTACAGCTGAGTAATATTCCATTGTGTATATGCACCACAGCTTCTTTATCCAGTCATCTGTCGCAGGGCACTTTGGTTTCCATGTTTTGGCCACTGTGAACAGCGCTGCGATGAACATTGGGGTACATAAGTCTTTGCGGACAAAGGTTTTCAAGTTCTTTGGGTAGATCCCCAGAAGGGGGATTGCTGGGTCAACTGGTAACTCTATTCCCAATTTTCTGAGGAACCTCCACACTGCCTTCCACAGTGGTTGTACCAGTTTGCACTCCCACCAGCAGTGTACCAGAGTTCCTTTTTCTCCACATCCTCTCCAGCAC